>JBBPBX010057847.1:9167-22289 GCA_038048925.1 Garcialebias charrua
ATGTCTAGCGAAGACATACTGAAACAAAAAAAATATAAACGTAAAAAACAAACTAACATTGATACTGAGGAAACACATTACATATTTTATTAAAGCAACAATAATCAAGTTTGATCATGAAATAAAGAAACATGTACTTGGGAACCAGTACAATAAATGCTCTCAATAAAAGTTAATGAGACTAACTCGAAAGTATAGACAAAATCATATTTTTAACACGCACTAAAATACGTACGTTCAGTGCAAGTGTATGTTATACATGAACACAGAATTTTAATTAAGTCATCTTTTTAAAAATTCTTAAATTTATAAAGTTGTACATTTTCTGTGACGCGGTTAGAAAAATAAAATAATAAAAAAATAAGCTTCAAAGATATTTATTGTCAATATTGTGCATCTGTATTATTCTAATTTTATGTCCACTAAAATTGCAGCACAGAAAAGCCATAACAATAAAGAAATACATTATATAAAAACTGGAGCGTGAGATCGATAGGCGGATAGGTGCAGCATCCGCAGTGAAGCGGGCGCTGCACCGGTCTGTCGTGGTGAAGAGAGAGCTGAGTCAAAAGGCAAAGCTCTCAATTTACCGATCGATCTACGTTCCCACCCTCATCTATGGTCATGAGCTTTGGGTTATGACCGAAAGAACAAGATCTCGGATACAAGCGGCTGAAATGAGTTTTCTCCGCAGGGTGTCTGGACTCTCCCTTAGAGATAGGGTGAGAAGCTCAGTCATCCGGGAGGGACTCGGAGTAGAGCCGCTGCTTCTCCACATCGAGAGGAGCCAGTTGAGGTGGCTCGGGCATCTGGTTAGGATGCCTCCTGGACGCCTCCCTGGTGAGGTGTTCCGGGCATGTCCCACCGGGAGGAGACCCAGAGGAAGACCCAGGACACGCTGGAGGGACTATGTTTCTCGGCTGGCCTGGGAACGCCTTGGGATTCCCCCGGAGGAGCTGCTCCAAGTGGCTGGGGAGAGAGAAGTCTGGGCCTCCCTACTTAGTCTGCTACCCCCGCGACCCGACCACAAAAACCACAATTCAGGAAGGGACGTTCTACCTCAATCCAGGGAATTAGATTATGGAATGGCTTGGAGAATGTAGTTAAAAATGCCAAGTCAATGTTTACATTTAAAAAAATGATCAAAACAAATGTGTTAAAAAAATATATGTGAAATAACGTAATGTGTATTGTATTAGTTAGAAAATTAGAAAGAGTTAGTCATTTTGTACTGTTGGTTAAAGAATATTATTGTTTAACCTGATTGTTGGAAAAAATTGGTTGAAGATTATTATTGTTTACATGGTTTGACTACTGTTGTTTAATCTGATTGTTGGAGATAAGGGGCAGATATAATAAGATTTATTCTTCTTTCTGCTACCTTTCATTTTTTTTACATTTTGTACACTATCATTATGAGATTGTCTTGTATTGTTTCTTTTGTAAAAAAATGAACAAATTTAATAAACATAAACATAAACATAAACATCACTCCTGTCCTGCAGCAGCTCCACTGGCTCCCGGTTAAATCACGCATCATCTTCAAAATTCTACTCCTCACGTTCAAAGCTATCCACAACCTTGCCCCTCCTTATCTATCTGACCTCCTCCAAATCTCCATCCCATCACGCTCTCTCAGATCCTCCTCTTCGCTACATCTCCATGTACCCTCTGCCCGCCTCTCCACCATGGGGAGCAGGGCCTTCACCTGCTCTGCCCCTCACCTCTGGAACGCTCTACCGCCAGACCTTCGAAACACCACCTCCCTTTCTCTGTTCAAGACTGCCCTGAAAACACATCTCTTTAGACTAGCTTATCATCAACGTTACTAAATGGATTTTATATTCTTTTGTATTTTATATTCTCTCTTTATTTTATATTTCAATTTGTTTTTTCTTGCTGTAAAGTGTCCTTGGGTGTCCTGAAAGGCGCTTTTAAATAAAATGATTACAGTACAGTATTATTATTATCATCAGTCCTCAAAGACTTTTAAACATAGAGCTTCACCAATAGAACGGCCGCCCAGCTGAGCAGACCTATCTTGTTTGCGTTTTCCATTCTAGATTGTGTAGATCTATGATGATCCTGTCGTGCCGTGACAGCGCGACGTGAACGCGCATGTCGGGATCGCTGCGGAGATCCTGCTGCCTCGGCTCTCACGATTCATTCGTGATGATGGTGCCTACAGCGCGAGGCGGCTGCTTTTTAATCACTGAGTAGATGTCAGGACCCAGAGAAGCTGCGTTCAAACGGCCAGGCTCCCACCCCGCAGCGCCGCCGTTTTCTGGGGGATAAACGAAGTCTCCGCCGGGGCCGACGTCTCAAACGCTCCTGATGGAATTCCCTGACGCTGGATGGAGAAACCGAAAGGAGTGGACTCGTTATAAATAATTAAAAGAAGCCGCGTCTGCTGCTACAACAACAGAGAGAGAGGGCAAAATGCATCTGCACCAGGTGCTGACCGGAGCCGTGAACCCCGGGGACTGCTGCTACTCGGTGGGGAGCGTGAACGACGTTCCCTTCACGGTGAGATTTTATTTGTTTCATTTATTTACTCACGATGAAGCTAACGGGCTAGCTGTAGCTAGCTCAGTTAGCTAGCGCTCGGTGTAACTGAACGGGCTAAGCTAGCCCGACCTGTTAGCCGAGTTGTTAGCCGGGCTGTTCCGTCCACACGCATCGGGTCCAGGCTGCAAGGGGCTCTCCTCACAGTGGGTCCGCTAGTCCTGAACGAGCTGAAGCCCCCACTGAATGTTATTTAATTTAACGGACAGACGTCGCGCGATGACCTTTAGCGTTTTACCAAAGGGATTCCCTTTAGCGCATCAAATGATTAGGGAACGTTTATTTACGTTCGTGACGCAAGCTACGGTGAGAATATGCAGCTTTCACGCTACAAAAACGTCTGCTGAGCGCGTGGTTCGGCCCGAAAACTGCGGGAATTACAGCTTGCGTTCGCTTCTGTTCAAGTACACCTTGAAGCGGCTACGGCTCGCTTCCATTTGGCGTTAAATCCTCCTCGCGGATCATTAGCCAGCTGTCATCCCAGCATCAGCTGCGCCAGTCGTGACGTAGTACACCGGCAGTGACGTAGAGGGCCTTATATGGAGACATGACGCGCTAAACGGCTGAAACGCTTTTGTAGGTCACGTGTCTAACGTTTTAAACTGTGTGTCTGGTTGCAAAACAGCTCTCGAGTCAATGCAGGTGTTGTAATAAAACTTTTAGGAATCCATCACTGAATGGACATGTACCTGTCCCACCCATTATCTTTATCCCACTTCTTCCTTTCTGGGTCACGGTGGTCACTGGTGCCTGTACCCTTAAAATCCAGCAGTCACTGTGCAAGAGGCGGACGACTGGACGTGTCTCCAGTCCATCACAGGGACGCATAGAGACAAAACAGCCATTCACTCTCTCGCTCACACCTAGGGACAATTTAAGAGTTACCAATCAGTCTAACATGCATGTTTTGGTCTGCGGTAGGAAACTGGAGTACCCGGAGAAAACCCACACGTTCACAGAGAGAACATGTAAACTCCACCCATAAAGCCCTTGGCCGGGATTCGATCTAACAACCTTCTTGCTGAGAGGCAACAGCTCTACCAACTGAGCTACCATGCTGCCCAGCTAATAGACTACAGTATATGCCACGGGGAATCGTGACGTACTTGCGGTAAAATGCAACCCACATCCGCCACTTCCGGTTCCCATCCACTGCCGTTGTTGTTAGCGTTAGCTTCTAGTAGCAGACCATGACAACGACCCGAAATGGGAAGTGGCTGCGCGCTACTGGCACTACAAGTGAGTTCCGTTGTTTCCGCCCACCGGTGGGTACGGCTGTTCCGAGGGGGGGTTTGGGCAAAAATATATTGCCGCTATCCATGGGGGGAACGTCGCCATGATTTTATATGGATTTATATGTGTATAGAGTTATTATTGGTGTGTATGCAGATGTTTTATTAATTGTATTTAGTCATTTATGTTTGTGTCTTTCCCGCTAACCGGAAGTGCGCCGTCTGTGTAATGACGGCGGAAGTGTTGGAACGGAAGTCCGTGGCATATAGTCTATTAACCTTTGGCGTAAATCCAATTCAAGATGGCCGCCACTGCCAAATGAACTTAAAACACAGGAAAATAGCTACAGCTTTGTCAGTTTTATAAATCTTTAGACAAATGTTTGTAGCTGACACTGATCTCCAACAGGCACTGTATTCTGAGTGCTAAAAGCTTCTCACTCTCTTGCGCGCTCTCTCTCTCTCTCTCGCTCTCTCTCTAACATTCATATGTACACAACAAAAACAACAACAATAAAACGTGTGGCAACATGTGGCAAAGAGTGACAACAGATACAGATATTCTTTATTGTCATTCGCACCACATGTACATGTGGTGGAACGAAATTACGTACACAGGATGAAGCACATATCTAGTCCTATCCCTCTTTACAGCTCTGCATAAATAGATCTAATTTATAAAATATGAGCTTTTATATAAGGTACTGGTATTTGGTTTCAAATTTTAATGAAACCAATTTCATAATGGAACTTCTACATTTGATCATTAATCTTATTTTGCATCTTTGGCCTGAGAGGTGGTGGGTGATATTAATTTAGGTAGGACTGGATGGTGCCTTGCATGGCAGTCTGCCGCTACCGGTGTATGAATGTGTGTATGAATGGGTGGATGGTTGGTATTGTAAAGTGCTTTGGGCCCCTCATAGGGGGCTAGAAAGCACTATATAAATAAGCTCCATTTACCATTTACCATTAAAAAAAAATTCTTTCTGAAAGTCATTAGCCTGGTTAAAACCAGACCCTTGTCCTTCACTTCGCTTCGGACTAGGGTTTGGACTTTCTCCATTGAGAAACGATTCTTGCTGGAGGCGTGGCCTCTGCTGATGGCTGCTCCCCCGTGGTCTGCTGAACTTGACTTCAGCTCCGCCTCCTGATGAATTTTCTCTCGCTGCCTTTGCATATTCTGTGTTTATATTAGGGATGCACCGATCCACGTTTCTCACTTCCGATCCAATACAGATACTTTGAAACTGGGTATCAATCGATACCGATACTTTACCGATCCGATACCGTTCAAGTACACGACTGTGTATAATCAAGATTTTGAACTGAAAACATTTATTTCAACACGGTGTGAGACATCCAATGAAGACTCTCTGAGCCTAACCACAGAAACCTCACAAATTGTAGCAGCTAACAGGAGGCATGTCTTCACCCCACACGTCCTTCTTACTCATGGTTCAGTTAGAAAACCTAAAAAAATGCTAAGCATGATGGGAAATACAACACAGCCACTCCATTAACCAGTAAGGCAGTGGCTGTGTTGTATTTCCCATCATGCTTAGCATTTTTTTAGTTTTCAAAACTAAAATACTGCTAAGTATTATGGGAAAGACAACAAAATCCACTGCCTTACTGTTTAAGGGAGTGGCTGTGTTGTATTTCCCATCATGCTTAGCATTTTTTTAGTTTTTCCAACTGAACCATGAGTAAGAAGGATGTGTGTGGTGAAGACCTGCCTCCTGTTCACTGTTAAAGTTTAGGTTCTTCCTGTTGTGAGGCCCAAGTGTTGTCATTGGGTTTAACTCACACACTGTTGAAGCAGTCACAGAATGTAATTGAACATAAATACTCTTTGAAACTGGATCGGAAAGTATCGGCAGCTTGGAACCGATACCAGATACTGAAACTATGCTGGTATTGGATACCAATACTGGATCGGATCAGCCCCATCCCTAGTTTATATGTTAATAAAACGTTCTAATAAAATAAAATAAAACCATGGATCGCTGGTCCAACACACCAGAAGACCAGGAAATCTGATGGGACTCGGGTAGCAACTTAAAACTAGGGCTGAACGATTTTGGAAAATAATCTAATTGCGATTTTTTTTCTATAAATTGCGATTGCGATTTAAAATGCGATTATTTTTACTGGTTCTGTATTAATTCATATCACTAACAACAAAACTGTTTTTTTTTTTTTAAATCAGATAATTAATGCGCTTTTTCACGCAGAAGTTAGCTTGCTGAGCTAGCTGCTAACAGAGCACCGTCAAAACAGACCCGGTCACGTGACCAGCTCGCGTTTTGTTTATCTGCCGCAGTCTCGGTGTCTCAGCGTCTAAGCTCAGATACACGTTTAAATGAGCTAACTTACCTGAATTTATAACTTTTATGACTTCTGTCGAGCCTGAAGCAAGAGTATTGGAGCGCACAGTCTCCCCCTCCCTGCTCTCTCTGTTTTGCTTCGCTCAGAGCTGCGCGCTGCCAGACCGGTGTGATGCAGAGAAGCGTGACCAGTCAAATCGCAGCCCGTGCGATTAGTGAATCGCGTTTTAACATATCGCGAGATAATCGCAAATGCAATTAATCGTGCAGCCTTACTTAAAACCTGAGTTTAATTATCGTGACAACCTCAGTCATTTCCTTGTTCATTTCACTCAGCAGAGGGAGAGGAGGAGGAGGAGGGAGCGATGATCACTTACTTTTGGCAAAAAAAAAGAAAAGAAAACTCCAGATAAGTCAAAGTCAAAGTCAACTTTATTGTCAGATCTGCAATATGTACTGTACAGGACATACACAGGACCGAAATTGCGTTTCTCTCAGTCCCTCGGTGCAACAGTAAACATCTAAACATTGAAACACTGAAACATATAATACAGGTAGTCCCCGATTTACGAGCGAGATCCGTTACAACGAGGCGCTCGTAAACCGGAAATCTCGTATTTCGGAACGGTTGCCATGTCTCTCGTAAGTCCGGAATTTCGCTCGTAAATTGGAACGGTTTCGCTAGCGCGACTACAAACACTCGTTTTTCATCAAAAAACTGCTTATGAGTGCATAAAAATGATCGGAAACGTGTGTCCACATGTTTAGCTAACGAACTGTGGTGAAAAAACACATGAAAACTCAGTATTTTTTGCGTTTTTTCCAAAAATTCGCCAGCTCGTAAGTCTGGAACCTCGTAGATCAGAGCGCTCGTAAATCGGGGACTACCTGTAATAGACATAAGCATAAAATAGTAAAAGCATAAAATAGTAAAACTAACACTGTCCTGAGATTTTTTGCATAGTGGTATAAGAGTATGAAAATTTACACCAACTCTAAAACTAAAACATTAAACATTTAATGAACATAATACTGTCCTGAGTTTTTGCATACTAGTATAAAAAAAGAGTATAAAAAGTATAACTAAAATAAACTAAAGGTTTCTAGCATTGACATTTGCAAAGTGGCAAAGCAGCGTATGAGTTAATGTACACAGTATATGTATGAGGTAGTAGTTGATGTTGTTATAGAGGCAAAAAGTGGCATATGCAGTAAGGCACATTGGGCATCCCTAAATAAGACCGTTCAGAGCACACTGTATATGTATCAGCAGTGGTGTAGATATTAGAGTAGTGTAAATGTAAACAGTAGTAATTACATGTAAGCAGTAGTAATAAAAGTAAACAGTATTAATAAATGTAAACAGAGAATGTAAACAGTATTATGATTATAGGCAGTGATGTAATACAAACATTAGTGCAAGTATGAGAAGTAGTGCAAACTGTATGAGCACATGACCGAGAGTTTAGTGAATAACCCGTTTGATGACACAGAGTCCAGTGTTAAAATCTTTGTGTTGTGTGGTAATGTGTGAGAAAGTTTTAGTGTTAAGGCAGTTCAAATGGGAGGGGGGGCAGAGCAGGCAGAGTGTTTAGCATCCTGACTGCCTGATGAACAGAGCTGTCTCTCAGTCTGCTGGTTCGAGCCTGGAGACTCCTCAGTCTCCTCCCTGATGGCAGCAGTCTGAAGCAGCTGTGTAGTGGGTGTGTGGGATCACCTGCCATGCAGTGGGCTTTCCGAGTGAGGCGTTTGCTGTGTAAGTCCTGCAGTGAGGGCAAGGAGGTGCCCACGATCTTCTCAGCTGCTCTCACAATGCGCTGGAGGCTCTTGCGGCAGGATGCAGTACATGCACCAAACCACACAGTGATGCAGCTGGTCAGGACACTTTCTATGGCACCTCTGTAGAAGGTGCTCATGATGGGGGTTGAAGCTCCAGCCCTTTTCAGCTTGCGGAGAAAGTAGAGACGCTGGTGAGCCTTCTTTGCCAGTGCTGCAGTGTTCCTGCTCCAGGACAGGTCCTTTGAGACGTGCACTCCCAGGAACTTGGTGCTGTCTACTCTCTCCACTGCGGTGCTGTTGATGGTCAGAGGGGCATGTTGGGCATCCCTCTTCCTGAAGTCCACAACAATCTCCTTTGTCTTCTCCACGTTGAGAGTGAGATTGTTGTGTCCGCACCACAAGGCCAGGCGGCTCACCTCGTTCCTGTAGTCCGTCTCATCGTTGTTGCTGATGAGACCCACCACTGTTGTGTCGTCCGCAAACTTGATGAAGTGGTTGGAGCTGTACGATGGTGTGCAGTCGTGTGTTAGCAGGGTGAATAGAAGGGGGCTCAGCACACATCCTTGTGGGGCCCCTGTGTTCAATGTGATGGTGCTAGATGTGTTACTCCCGACCCGCACTGTCTGTGGTCTCCCGGTCAGGAAGTCTAGCAGCCAGTTACACATTGAGGTGTTCAGCCCCAGACTGTCCAGTTTAAGGATGAGCTGTTGGGGGATGATGGTGTTAAATGCCGAGCTGAAGTCGATGAACAACATTCTAACATAGGAGTCCTTCGTGTCCAGATGTAAGGGATTAAGAAGGGGAAATTAATCAATTTGTGTCACATATAAAACAGTCCTGCATCGCTTTGAATGAGAACATGCGAATGCTCGTTGGCTGCGCGCTCCCCCGTGGTCTTCTGAACTTGACTTCAGCTCCGCCTCCTGCTGAATTTTCTCTCGCTGCCTTTGCATATTCTGTGTTTATAATGTTAATAAAACGTTCTAATAAAATAAAATAAAACCATGGATCGCTGATCCAACACACCAGAAGACCAGGAAATCTGATGGGACTCGGGCAGCAATGTAAAACCCGAGTTTAATTCTCGTGACAACCTGAGACGTTTCCTCATCAGCGGAGGGAGAGGAGGAGGAGGAGGGAGCGAGCGATCACTTGACTTTTGGCCAAAAAAACAAAAGAAAACTCCAGATAAGGGATTAAGAAGGGGAAATTAATACATTTGTGTCACATATAAAACAGTCCTGCATCGCTTTGCATCGCTTTGAATGAGAACATGCGGCTGCTCGCTGGCTGCGCTGGGACAGGTGGGGGCGTGGGTTAGG
Organism: Garcialebias charrua; assembly: GCA_038048925.1. Lineage (NCBI taxonomy): Eukaryota > Metazoa > Chordata > Actinopteri > Cyprinodontiformes > Rivulidae > Garcialebias > Garcialebias charrua. The sequence goes on from JBBPBX010057847.1 coordinate 18,396, forward strand.
GGCCAAAAACTCGCCCCTTCTGTTCTCTGATTGGTCCGGTCAAAAATCTACCGGAGAAATCGTTGTCTATGGGAGAAGTCCCAGACTGTGCAGTGAAGGGAAATGAGAATTGAGCGGAGCTGTGCAGGAAGGCGAGGGCCAGGTTAGAAAGTCATGCTGATTAAACAAAAAAAAAACTCTGTGTTTGTTTTTGTGTTCTGTCGTAAAATAAATAAATTTTTTCTGACAGATTCCACACATTTCTCTTTGCCTAAAGTAAATAAGACACAAATCAATCTTCAGTTATGTGTGCTGAGAAATGGCAGAAATCAGCAGAGTTCATTCTTCCAACATTTATTGTTCTCTTGTTTTTAACATTATGTTTTAGATCATATATGTCAGAGTGGCGGCCCGCAAAGCAATTATTTATGGCCCCCTGGATGATATTTAATAACTATTAGAGCCGGCCCGCAGGTCACAGCCTGCTGGTGTTTTGCACACGGCACGGGGTCGATCCGGTATCGGACTCCATTACCAGCATAGTTTACTTATTTTCCGATCCATGATGGTTGGCTTCAAACTATGGAATGGATTTTATGAACAGAGTTGTGTCTCATGAACCCAGAGTAATAAAACTTTATTATTAATTATTTATTATTATATATTATTATAAGCTTTATTTAAAAAAAAAAGATTCGCTGTCTGTGTCCTCCGTGAAAGCACAGCGGTGGGAAACGGGAAAGAGTAGCGCGGCTCGTTTTGCCGACATTTAACAAGGAAAATACCTAAACAATTATTTGTTAGCTCGAAATAATAGCAAAAGTGTGTTTCTGTCTATCATTTTCTTAATAAATGCACTTTAATGGTCAAATTAGCTGCATTTCGCCGGGGCGGTGCAGCTGGATTGAAGTTCCAAGCAGAGAGCAGAAAGGTGAGGAAATTATGGCAGGCCGATTGAGTCATTAATAGCTGGTGAAGATTCTCAGTCATCCAGGACATGGTGAATTCTAAAAAGTGCAAGAAAAAAGCAATATAGTATATTAGTATAATAAATAGTATAATAAATAAAGTCCAGTTGTTTTTGTCTTGAACTTTTTTAAATTTGTCATTATAGACACGTTTTCCTATTAAATGATACAACAGCCAACAGCATGCCATACAACTATTACAACTATGGGGCCATCAAGTATTGCTGGGTTTTTTTTCCCAGTCAGAATGAATGGAAACGGTCATATCTCAGTCAAAAAATGGTTTATAAAAATGGGAAAAAATCCATAAATGTCACTTAGGTCTATAAGTTGCAAGGCATGAAAATTATGCAAAAAACTGCGACTTACAGGATGAAAAATATGGTAGTTATTATTTTTTCCCTCCCTTTTTGAATTGTGCATCTTTTCAGTGTTGAATTGTTTTAACTAAACTGTTCTGTTTTCAAGTTTACAGTTTTTCATTTGCCATTAGAGATATGTGTGGGAACAATTAAACTTTTTGTCTTGGGTTAGATTTAAATAACAAGTAGGTCAGTGCTTTTATTAAGGCAAGAAGCAAATTGATGTATAGTAATTATTATAAAACTACATTTACTACCAAAGTTTAGGATAAAAATGACAGTAATCTATCACTTTACAATTGGTTGCTCTTAACTGAAGTACAAGAGGTTGCTACGGTTGCAGCTCAGTGTCGTGATGGTATTAAAAAATATTGTGATGGTATTAAAAATGTATTAAAATGTACTAAATTTAACTTAAGAATTTCTGTATATACCCTGAATAGGAAAAACTGTTTGAAGATAAACCTAACGGATATAAAAGAAATGCATGTCACCCATCACCTTTACTGCCAGAGTTTTAACAAACTAAGTTTGTTTTATGTTAAGAGTTACAGAGTTGCAGCTCTTTTCTCTTGGGTCAAAATGACCTTCAAGGCCTCTGTTAAATAAACAAATTAATTCTAGGAGCCATCGATCAGTGCTCAGTCTGTGTTGTCTATGACTCTAAGCAACTACCGCACCAAATTTTAGCTCATTGTCTGTAAAACAGACTGATGTGTAGTCGTTCACGTGTTTGCTAATATTGATTAGCTGTGGCTGCCATCTTGAATTAGGTTGGATTGAGTTGTAGACCTGCATCCAGTGATAACTTTCTGAAAGTTTCATTCAAATCTGAGTCATTTTGCTAACAGACACAGGTAATTATAACATGATTCCCTGTCATTCATGGCAATGGGTGAAATTAAAGTGTTATTATACTAATCAGAATGGGTTACATAAGGAAGACTGTTGTGAGAAATTCAGAGACAAGCTGTTAAAGGCTCTGGGTGGTAAGAAAGAGCTTCCAAGTGACTGGGCTATTACATCAATAGTAATTAGAGAGACTGGTAGGAGGGTACTTGGTGTGTCATCTGGACAGAGAATGAATGATAAGGAAACCTGGTGGTGGAATAGTGAAGTGCAGGATGCCATTCAAAGAAAGAGATTAGCCAAGAAGAAATATGACAGTGAGAGGACTGAAGAGAGGAGACAGGAATATAAGGAGATGGGACATAGAGCAAAGAGGGAAGTAGCTAAGGCAAAGCAGAGGGCGTACAATGAGTTGTATGGGAGACTGGACACTAAAGAGGGCGAGAAGGACTTGTACCGATTGGCAAGACAGAGGGATCAGGCTGGAAAGGATGTGCAGCGGGTTAGGCTTATTAAAGATGGGAATGGTAATGTTCTAACAAGTCAGAGTCAGAGAGAGAGTCAGAGAGTCTTTATTGTCATTTGCACCACATGTGGTACATGTGATGAAAACGACATTATGTACACAGGGTCCCAGTTACATCCAACAACAAATGCAAGAGAAAAACAGTAATAACATCTAGGATTAACTAAGAAAAACATCAACTAGTAATACACTAAGCCCTAATGTAGTAGAAAAACATCATTATAAACAGCAGCACGAACATGAGTCTGTATGAGCAGATGGTCACAAATGAACACAGCAACAAGAAAACAGATCAGCATCAGCATGATGTGATATTTTGCAGTGATTATTCTTATTATTTATTTATTCATGAGTCTAACAGCCTCAGGGTAGAAGCTGTTCCTCAGTCTAGTGGTTCTACATTTGATGCTCCTCAACCTCCGTCCTGAGGGGAGTGGGGCAAAGAGTGAGTGTGCTGGGTGAGTGAGGTCTTTCATGATGCAGGTGGCTCTTTTCCTGCATCTGGAGGTGTAAATGTCTGTGATGGTGGGGAGACTGACTCCAACAGACTTCTGTGCAGCCTTCACCACTCTCTGTAGAGCTTTCCTCTCTGCAACTGTGCAGCCTCCATGCCACACATTGATGCTGGAGCACAGGATGCTCTCCACTGCACACCTGTAGAAGGAGGTGAGGACTGGGCTGCTCAGACCAGCTCGTCTCAGCCGTCTGAGGAAGTAGAGTCTCTGATGACCTTTCTTGATCAGGCTGGTGGTGTTGTTGCTCCAGCTGAGGTTATCATTCAAGTGTACACCCAAGTATTTGTAGCTGGAGACCACTTCCACTGCAGATCCACTTATGTTCAGTGGGGTGTGGGTGTGTATGTTCCTTCTGAAGTCCACAATCATCTCCTTTGTCTTCTTCACATTCATGTGAAGGTTATTCTCTTTGCACCAGCTCTCCAGGTGTTCCACCTCCTGTCTGTAGCTGGACTCATCATTGTTTGTGATGCATCCCACCACCGCTGTATCATCTGCAAACTTAACAATATGACAGCCTGGATGTGTGGCTGTACAATCATATGTGAGCAGAGTGAACAGAAGAGGGCTCAGCACACATCCTTGAGGAGAGCCAGTGCTGAGGGTAATGGTGGAGGAGGAGAAGTTGTGGATCTTCACGGACTGTGGTCTGTTTGTTAAGAAGTCTAAGACCCAGTTACAAACGGAGGGGCTTA
>JBBPBX010057848.1:0-22289 GCA_038048925.1 Garcialebias charrua
TGGAGGCTCTAAGCAGAGAGATGGCAGCTCTTTCGGACACAGTCAGAGCCACAGAGGAGGAGCTGAGAGCTGAAGTGTTATTTGTTCATTATTGATTTTATTAATAGTGTTATTATTTATCTCTAAATAAAAAAAGTGGTCCTCCTTAATTTATATCGTCTGCAGAGACTCGAAGAAACACACCGACCACAGGTTCAGACCCATCGATGAAGCTGCAGCGGAACTCAGAGAGGATCTGCTGAGATCCATGAAACCACTGAAGGAGAAGCAGGAGGTCAAGAAGAAAGTTCAGTCTGAGTTTGATCAGACAGCAGAACATGTGAAGGTCCAGGCTCGACTCACAAAGACGCAGATTAAGAAGCAGTTTAAGAAGCTTCACCAGTTTCTAACAGAGGAAGAGGAGGCCAGGCTGGCTGCTCTGAGGGAGGAAGAGGAGCAGAAGAGTGGACTGATTGAGAATATGGAGGCTATGAGCAGAGAGATGGCAGCTCTTTCGGACACAGTCAGAGCCACAGAGGAGGAGCTGAGAGCTGAAGTGTTATTTGTTCATTATTGATTTTATTAATAGTGTTATTATTTATCTCTAATTAAAAAAAAGTGGTCCTCCTTAATTTATATCGTCTGCAGAGACTCGAAGAAACACACCGACCACAGGTTCAGACCCATCGATGAAGCTGCAACGGAACTCAAAGAGGATCTGCTGAGATCTATGAAACCACTGAAGGAGAAGCAGGAGGTCAAGAAGAAAGTTCAGTCTGAGTTTGATCAGACAGCAGAACATGTGAAGGTCCAGGCTCGACTCACAAAGAGGCAGATTAAGAAGCAGTTTAAGAAGCTTCACCAGTTTCTAACAGAGGAAGAGGAGGCCAGGCTGGCTACTCTGAGGGAGGAAGAGGAGCAGAAGAGTGGACTGATTGAGAATATGGAGGCTCTAAGCAGAGAGATGGCAGCTCTTTCGGACACAGTCAGAGCCACAGAGGAGGAGCTGAGAGCTGAAGTGTTATTTGTTCATTATTGATTTTATTAATAGTGTTATTATTTATCTCTAAATAAAAAAAAGTGGTCCTCCTTAATTTATATCGTCTGCAGAGACTCGAAGAAACACACCGACCACAGGTTCAGACCCATCGATGAAGCTGCAGCGGAACTCAGAGAGGATCTGCTGAGATCCATGAAACCACTGAAGGAGAAGCAGGAGGTCAAGAAGAAAGTTCAGTCTGAGTTTGATCAGACAGCAGAACATGTGAAGGTCCAGGCTCGACTCACAAAGACGCAGATTAAGAAGCAGTTTAAGAAGCTTCACCAGTTTCTAACAGAGGAAGAGGAGGCCAGGCTGGCTGCTCTGAGGGAGGAAGAGGAGCAGAAGAGTGGACTGATTGAGAATATGGAGGCTATGAGCAGAGAGATGGCAGCTCTTTCGGACACAGTCAGAGCCACAGAGGAGGAGCTGAGAGCTGAAGTATTATTTGTTCATTATTGATTTTATTAATAGTGTTATTATTTATCTCTAAATAAAAAAAAGTGGTCCTCCTTAATTTATATCGTCTGCAGAGACTCGAAGAAACACACCGACCACAGGTTCAGACCCATCGATGAAGCTGCAACGGAACTCAAAGAGGATCTGCTGAGATCTATGAAACCACTGAAGGAGAAGCAGGAGGTCAAGAAGAAAGTTCAGTCTGAGTTTGATCAGACAGCAGAACATGTGAAGGTCCAGGCTCGACTCACAAAGAGGCAGATTAAGAAGCAGTTTAAGAAGCTTCACCAGTTTCTAACAGAGGAAGAGGAGGCCAGGCTGGCTGCTCTGAGGGAGGAAGAGGAGCAGAAGAGTGGACTGATTGAGAATATGGAGGCTCTGAGCAGAGAGATGGCAGCTCTTTCGGACACAGTCAGAGCCACAGAGGAGGAGCTGAGAGCTGAAGTGAAAAGAAACGTCCATTGTTAAACGGGGGTGGAGGCCTCCGGGTTCAACTGTCCCCCTCTATGATTGCTAGTATCACTAAGCCCTCTGTGAATAGCAAACAACCATCAGGGTGCTAACGATCCATCGTTAGGCTGATGGTCCTCCTTGATCATGTGAGCAACTGGTTTCGGCTGTCATCAGCCAACTGGTTGATCCACTGTGGGAGGGTGCTATTTATAAGACTGAGCTGAATACAGCAACTCAGACTGAAGAAGGCTTTCGGACGAAAGACGAAACTTTTGCTTCGTTTTGTTTTATTTTTTTGAATGTCCAGAGGACCAGACTTAGCTTTTTTAGATAAAATAAATAAATAAAGTATTTAAAAGTGTTACACAGATTTATACAATATTAATACATAATACAGATGGGTACATACCAGATACTGGTAGCATACTGGTTATATAACCGGTATGTATATTTTGTACCAGGCTATAGTATGAAGTGACATGTTATCCTGTACTTAACTGGTATGTACCTGGTACCTATGCAACGAAAGACTAAACATTTCTACGTTTTGTACCAGGCTATAGTATGAAGTGACATGTTATCCTGTACTTAACTGGTATGTACCTGGTACCTATGCAACGAAAGACTAAACATTTCTACGTTTTTGTTTTGTTTTTTAAATGTCCAGAGGCCAGACGTAGATTTTTAGATACATTAAAAAATCTGTAAGTTTTGTTTCTGTTTTTATCTCTTTTCAGTTATTCCCCGGTTTCTCACAAAGTCTCATATTTTGAACTGTTCTTTGAGCCAACATAGGGCCCTCAACCTTCTTACAGTGGTTGCATTAATTCTTTCTGGTCAGTTTTCCTTCACTTATGTGATTTCGGAAATTACGCATTACATCAGCTACTTCACCATTTGACCACTTTTTCTTTGCCATTCTTCTGGATCCTAGACTTGCTTGACTTTTTCTCTAGAAAACATGGAGGACACAGAAAAAAATCATGTATTTAGTATATGGGCAAGTCAACATTCATCAGAACTTTAAACAAAGTATTTATAAGATTACAGTCCGAGGGAAACTCATAAAAATCAAAATTAAAATTTTATTTTGTTACATGTTTTTCCCATGATGTAAACACATGGATTAGATGTCTTGCTCATGGAGCCCATGCAGCCCCTCAGTAAACCTTAATGTTTTGTGTGCAATATATTAAATTAGGTAAGAGTTACACTGTGGAGTTGAAAAAAACTGCTTACGAATGCATAAAAATGATCAGAAACGTGTGTCCACGTTTAGCTAACGAACTGTGGTGAAAAAACACAGAAAAACTCAGTATTTTTTGTGTTTTTTCCAAAAATTCACCAGCACTAACATGTTCAACTGAAGTTGTGTATGTTTGTGTGTGTGACTGTTTTGTGGTTTTTAAGGACAGTGTTTTGTCAGGACAGTAATGAGCTGTTATCTGATTGATTGTCTGATTGTTTATAGCGTATGACTGTCCAAACAAACAACTGTCCATAAAAACCACAATACACTCCTATACACACCTAATTGAACATTAAGGTTGATGAAACCACACGTAGCAAGTAATTCTGTTTAGGAACACAAGAACTAAAATGTACCTTGGTATTCGTGTTTAAAGGAAGTTGATCGTGCTTCTGGCTACCTGCGATCTCCTGACTCTGGACGTGCTCACATGACATCTGTAACAGATCAGTTATACTTATATTTAGAGGAAATTCTACATTTTGATGATAGCTGCTGTCACATGTAAACCAATAAACATTACATGATTGTTTTTGGCCAAAGTATCCATCTCACATAAAGGAAAGATGGATGGACAGAGTATTTACAAAACTCCTCTCATGATAGGTGGACTAAGATGAAATTAAAATTAGCTGAATGAAAGAAAACTATAAATTTAAAAACTGTGACAAATAATATTGAAGTCATATTTAACAATCCCTGCATTATTTATATAATTGATATCTATGTCATATACATACACACAAATATACATATATACATGTATATAAGCATATCATAAATGCATAGTCATGTACTGTACAGTGTATATACATATATGCATATACATGTATATATATGCATATACTGTACAGATAGACATATACATGTAAATATAACATGTTCTACTAAAATTGTGTGTGTTTGTGTGTGTGACTGTTTTGTGGTTTTAATGGACAGTGGTTTGTTAGGACAGCAATACGCTATAATCAGACAATCAGATAACAGCTCATTACTGTCCTGACAAAACACTGTCCTTAGAAACCACAAAACAGTCACACACAAAAACACACACAATTTGAGTTGAACATGTTATATTTACATGCCTATTACACGTATATGTAAGTGCCTATAAGTGCTATATACATGTATATGTAAGTGCATATATACATGTAATATGTAAGTGCATATATACATGTACTGTATATGCAAATGCATTTAAACATGTAAATGCATATATGTATATATACAAGAATATGCATATATGTACATATGCATAAACATATAGATGTATATATGCATAAACATACACATGTATATATATGCATATACATATAATGTTCAGATAGACATATACATGTAAATATAACATGTTCAACTGAAGTTGTGTGTGTTTGTGTGTGTGACCGTTTTGTGGTTTTTAAGGACAGTGTTTTGTCAGGACAGCAATACGCTATACAGTAATCAGACAATCAGATAACAGCTCATTACTGTCCTGACAAAACACTGTCCTTAGAAACCACAAAACAGTCACACACACAAACACACACAATTTGAGTTGAACATGTTATATTTACATGCCTATTACACGTATATGTAAGTGCCTATTTACATGTATGTGTAAGTGCATATATACATGTATATGTAAGTGCATATATACATGTACTGTATATGCAAATGCATTTAAACATGTAAATGCATATATGTATATATACAAAAATATGCATATATGTACATATGCATAAACATATAGATGTATATATGCATAAACATATACATGTATATATATGCATATACATATAATGTACAGATAGACATATACATGTAAATATAACATGTTCAACTGAAGTTGTGTGTGTTTGTGTGTGTGACTGTTTTGTGGTTTTTAAGGACAGTGTTTTGTCAGGACAGCAATACGCTATACAGTAATCAGACAATCAGATAACAGCTCATTACTGTCCTGACAAAACACTGTCCTTAGAAACCACAAAACAGTCACACACACAAACACACACAATTTGAGTTGAACATGTTATATTTACATGCCTATTACACGTATATGTAAGTTCCTATTTACATGTATGTGTAAGTGCATATATACATGTATATGTAAGTGCATATATACATGTACTGTATATGCAAATGCATTTAAACATGTAAATGCATATATGTATATATACAAGAATATGCATATATGTACATATGCATAAACATATAGATGTATATATGCATAAACATATACATGTATATATATGCATATACATATAATGTTCAGATAGACATATACATGTAAATATAACATGTTCAACTGAAGTTGTGTGTTTGTGTGTGTGACTGTTTTGTGGTTTTTAAGGACAATGGCCCTCATTCATGAAACTGTTCGTATTCTAATCCTACGTTTCTCCTACTTTTGTTCTTACGAAGCGTTCGTAAGAACATGCCACGTCAGATCCAACAAACTCTTCTATGATGAGGAAACGTGTGTAAATGGCTGCGTAAACATGATGAATCCCACCTGTTCTAATCAGCTGCGCGTGCCCGCGGAAATGTCATTTACATAAATTCCACCCCTCAAAACACCATATAAGGATCTAGTTTCCTGCCTCTGACAGCAGGAAGTGTCCATTCATTCAAACTCAAGAAGTAAAAAGAAGAACTTTACGCTCTGAGTTCTGCTCAGAACGGCTGGAGGTGGTCGCGCACTGCTACCCCCCCCCCGCTCCCGCTCCCCCCCCGCAAGTGTCGGATGTGTTCTTGAACAGAAGCATTTTATATATGACGAGTAGGGATGAGGACATGTTGTTTAAAGTGTCTCGAAACTACAGTTCACTTCATATTAATATGGTGCATGTTCTCCCGTGGGTCATACTGTATCAGACATCAAGAATAAATGGTTTGATCTGAAAATGGCTTCAGAAAAACGTCTCGCCGCAGCACGGACAGCAGGTGGTCAGGAGGTGGTCAAGGAATGTTGTGCCGACATGACAGCAGGAGGAGGTGCTCGCGCCGTGAGTGGCACGGGTTGGAGGTGGTCGCGCTGAGCGATGCACGGGTTGGAGGTGGTCGCGCTGAGCGATGCACGGGTTGGAGGTGGTCGCGCTGAGCGTGGCACGGCTGGAGGTGGTCGCGCTGAGCGTGGCACGGCTGGAGGTGGTCGCGCTGAGCGATGCACGGGTTGGAGGTGGTCGCGCTGAGCGTGGCACGGCTGGAGGTGGTCGCGCTGAGCGTGGCACGGCTGGAGGTGGTCGCGCTGAGCGTGGCACGGCTGGAGGTGGTCGCGCTGAGCGTGGCACGGCTGGAGGTGGTCGCGCTGAGCGTGGCACGGCTGGAGGTGGTCGCGCCGAGGGTGGCGCATGGCGTGGTGGTGCGTGATTTTTATTAACCCCGGGGCACGGGCGCCCACGCGCAGGTGGCGCGGTGGTGGACGAGGGGCGGGGGTGCGGGGGGGGGGTTTGAAGCCGCTTCATTTTAATTTAACCAATATGTGTCGTTGCATTTAATTGTTTTTATGCTCTAAATATTCTCTAAATAACGAAATATGAGGTTATTAGTGGAGAAAAGGCCAGCAGACTACTGTTCGTAAAATATACGACAGGTCCGGACCACACGTAGATTTTGTTCGTATCTGAAAAAAATCCTAGGATACGAAAATATTGTTGGATGCCACAAATGATCCTAAATCACTCGTAAGCACAGTTTAAGCACAAATCTGTGCGTACGAACGGTTCATGAATGAGGCCCAATGTTTTGTCAGGACAGTAATGAGCTGTTATCTGATTGATTGTCTGATTGTTTATAGCGTCTGACTGTCCAAACAAACAACTGTCCATAAAAACCATAGTACACTCCTATACACACCTAATTGAACATTAAGGTTGATGAAACCACACGTAGCAAGTAATTCTGTTTAGGAACACAAGAACTAAAATGTACCTTGGTATTCGTGTTTAAAGGAAGTTGATCGTGCTTCTGGCTACCTGCGATCTCCTGACTCTGGACGTGTTCACATGACATCTGTAAGAGATCATTTATACTTATATTTAGAGGAAATTCTACATTTTGATGATAGCTGCTGTCACATGTAAACCAATAAACATTACATGATTGTTTGTTTTTGGCCAAAGTATCCATCTCACATAAAGGAAAGATAAATGGACAGAGTATTTACAAAACTCCTCTCATGATAGGTGGACTAAGATGAAATTAAAATTAGCTGAATGAAAGAAAACTATAAATTAAAAAACTGTGACTAATAATATTGAAGTCATACTTAACAATCCCTGCATTATTTATATAATTGATATCTATGTCATATACATACACACAAATATACATATATACATGTATATAAGCATATCATAAATGCATATTCATGTACTGTACAGTGTATATACATATATGCATATAAATGTATATATGCATATCAGATAGACATATACATGTAAATATAACATGTTCTACTAAAATTGTGTGTGTTTGTGTGTGTGACTGTTTTGTGGTTTTAATGGACAGTGGTTTGTTAGGACAGCAATACGCTATAATCAGACAATCAGATAACAGCTCATTACTGTCCTGACAAAACACTGTCCTTAGAAACCGCAAAACAGTCACACACACAAACACACACAATTTGAGTTGAACATGTTATATTTACATGCCTATTACACGTATATGTAAGTGCCTATTTACATGTATGTGTAAGTGCATATATACATGTATATGTAAGTGCATATATACATGTACTGTATATGCAAATGCATTTAAACATGTAAATGCATATATGTATATATACAAGAATATGCATATATGTACATATGCATAAACATATAGATGTATATATGCATAAACATATACATGTATATATATGCATATACGTATAATGTACAGATAGACATATACATGTAAATATAACATGTTCAACTGAAGTTGTGTGTGTTTGTGTGTGTGACTGTTTTGTGGTTTTTAAGGACAGTGTTTTGTCAGGACAGCAATACGCTATACAGTAATCAGACAATCAGATAACAGCTCATTACTGTCCTGACAAAACACTGTCCTTAGAAACCACAAAACAGTCACACACACAAACACACACAATTTGAGTTGAACATGTTATATTTACATGCCTATTACACGTATATGTAAGTGCCTATTTACATGTATGTGTAAGTGCATATATACATGTATATGTAAGTGCATATATACATGTACTGTATATGCAAATGCATTTAAACATGTAAATGCATATATGTATATATACAAGAATATGCATATATGTACATATGCATAAACATATAGATGTATATATGCATAAACATATACATGTATATATATGCATATACATATAATGTACAGATAGACATATACATGTAAATATAACATGTTCAACTGAAGTTGTGTGTGTTTGTATGTGTGACTGTTTTGTGGTTTTTAAGGACAGTGTTTTGTCAGGACAGTAATGAGCTGTTATCTGATTGATTGTCTGATTGTTTATAGCGTCTGACTGTCCAAACAAACAACTGTCCATAAAAACCATAGTACACTCCTATACACACCTAATTGAACATTAAGGTTGATGAAACCACACGTAGCAAGTAATTCTGTTTAGGAACACAAGAACTAAAATGTACCTTGGTATTCGTGTTTAAAGGAAGTTGATCGTGCTTCTGGCTACCTGCGATCTCCTGACTCTGGACGTGTTCACATGACATCTGTAAGAGATCATTTATACTTATATTTAGAGGAAATTCTACATTTTGATGATAGCTGCTGTCACATGTAAACCAATAAACATTACATGATTGTTTGTTTTTGGCCCAAGTATCCATCTCACATAAAGGAAAGATAAATGGACAGAGTATTTACAAAACTCCTCTCATGATAGGTGGACTAAGATGAAATTAAAATTAGCTGAATGAAAGAAAACTATAAATTAAAAAACTGTGACTAATAATATTGAAGTCATACTTAACAATCCCTGCATTATTTATATAATTGATATCTATGTCATATACATACACACAAATATACATATATACATGTATATAAGCATATCATAAATGCATATTCATGTACTGTACAGTGTATATACATATATGCATATAAATGTATATATGCATATCAGATAGACATATACATGTAAATATAACATGTTCTACTAAAATTGTGTGTGTTTGTGTGTGTGACTGTTTTGTGGTTTTTAAGGACAGTGTTTTGTCAGGACAGCAATACGCTATACAGTAATCAGACAATCCGATAACAGCTCATTACTGTCCTGACAAAACACTGTCCTTAGAAACCACAAAACAGTCACACACACAAACACACACAATTTGAGTTGAACATGTTATATTTACATGCCTATTACACGTATATGTAAGTGCCTATTTACATGTATGTGTAAGTGCATATATACATGTATATGTAAGTGCATATATACATGTACTGTATATGCAAATGCATTTAAACATGTAAATGCATATATGTATATATACAAGAATATGCATATATGTACATATGCATAAACATATAGATGTATATATGCATAAACATATACATGTATATATATGCATATACGTATAATGTACAGATAGACATATACATGTAAATATAACATGTTCAACTGAAGTTGTGTGTGTTTGTGTGTGTGACTGTTTTGTGGTTTTTAAGGACAGTGTTTTGTCAGGACAGCAATACGCTATACAGTAATCAGACAATCAGATAACAGCTCATTACTGTCCTGACAAAACACTGTCCTTAGAAACCACAAAACAGTCACACACACAAACACACACAATTTGAGTTGAACATGTTATATTTACATGCCTATTACACGTATATGTAAGTGCCTATTTACATGTATGTGTAAGTGCATATATACATGTATATGTAAGTGCATATATACATGTACTGTATATGCAAATGCATTTAAACATGTAAATGCATATATGTATATATACAAGAATATGCATATATGTACATATGCATAAACATATAGATGTATATATGCATAAACATATACATGTATATATATGCATATACGTATAATGTACAGATAGACATATACATGTAAATATAACATGTTCAACTGAAGTTGTGTGTGTTTGTGTGTGTGACTGTTTTGTGGTTTTTAAGGACAGTGTTTTGTCAGGACAGCAATACGCTATACAGTAATCAGACAATCAGATAACAGCTCATTACTGTCCTGACAAAACACTGTCCTTAGAAACCACAAAACAGTCACACACACAAACACACACAATTTGAGTTGAACATGTTATATTTACATGCCTATTACACGTATATGTAAGTGCCTATTTACATGTATGTGTAAGTGCATATATACATGTATATGTAAGTGCATATATACATGTACTGTATATGCAAATGCATTTAAACATGTAAATGCATATATGTATATATACAAGAATATGCATATATGTACATATGCATAAACATATAGATGTATATATGCATAAACATATACATGTATATATATGCATATACATATAATGTACAGATAGACATATACATGTAAATATAACATGTTCAACTGAAGTTGTGTGTGTTTGTATGTGTGACTGTTTTGTGGTTTTTAAGGACAGTGTTTTGTCAGGACAGTAATGAGCTGTTATCTGATTGATTGTCTGATTGTTTATAGCGTCTGACTGTCCAAACAAACAACTGTCCATAAAAACCATAGTACACTCCTATACACACCTAATTGAACATTAAGGTTGATGAAACCACACGTAGCAAGTAATTCTGTTTAGGAACACAAGAACTAAAATGTACCTTGGTATTCGTGTTTAAAGGAAGTTGATCGTGCTTCTGGCTACCTGCGATCTCCTGACTCTGGACGTGTTCACATGACATCTGTAAGAGATCATTTATACTTATATTTAGAGGAAATTCTACATTTTGATGATAGCTGCTGTCACATGTAAACCAATAAACATTACATGATTGTTTGTTTTTGGCCCAAGTATCCATCTCACATAAAGGAAAGATAAATGGACAGAGTATTTACAAAACTCCTCTCATGATAGGTGGACTAAGATGAAATTAAAATTAGCTGAATGAAAGAAAACTATAAATTAAAAAACTGTGACTAATAATATTGAAGTCATACTTAACAATCCCTGCATTATTTATATAATTGATATCTATGTCATATACATACACACAAATATACATATATACATGTATATAAGCATATCATAAATGCATATTCATGTACTGTACAGTGTATATACATATATGCATATAAATGTATATATGCATATCAGATAGACATATACATGTAAATATAACATGTTCTACTAAAATTGTGTGTGTTTGTGTGTGTGACTGTTTTGTGGTTTTTAAGGACAGTGTTTTGTCAGGACAGCAATACGCTATACAGTAATCAGACAATCCGATAACAGCTCATTACTGTCCTGACAAAACACTGTCCTTAGAAACCACAAAACAGTCACACACACAAACACACACAATTTGAGTTGAACATGTTATATTTACATGCCTATTACACGTATATGTAAGTGCCTATTTACATGTATGTGTAAGTGCATATATACATGTATATGTAAGTGCATATATACATGTACTGTATATGCAAATGCATTTAAACATGTAAATGCATATATGTATATATACAAGAATATGCATATATGTACATATGCATAAACATATAGATGTATATATGCATAAACATATACATGTATATATATGCATATACATATAATGTACAGATAGACATATACATGTAAATATAACATGTTCAACTGAAGTTGTGTGTGTTTGTGTGTGTGACTGTTTTGTGGTTTTTAAGGACAGTGTTTTGTCAGGACAGTAATGAGCTGTTATCTGATTGATTGTCTGATTGTTTATAGCGTCTGACTGTCCAAACAAACAACTGTCCATAAAAACCATAGTACACTCCTATACACACATAATTGAACATTAAGGTTGATGAAACCACACGTAGCAAGTAATTCTGTTTAGGAACACAAGAACTAAAATGTACCTTGGTATTCGTGTTTAAAGGAAGTTGATCGTGCTTCTGGCTACCTGCGATCTCCTGACTCTGGACGTGTTCACATGACATCTGTAAGAGATCATTTATACTTATATTTAGAGGAAATTCTACATTTTGATGATAGCTGCTGTCACATGTAAACCAATAAACATTACATGATTGTTTGTTTTTGGCCAAAGTATCCATCTCACATAAAGGAAAGATGGATGGACAGAGTATTTACAAAACTCCTCTCATGATAGGTGGACTAAGATGAAATTAAAATTAGCTGAATGAAAGAAAACTATAAATTTAAAAACTGTGACTAATAATATTGAAGTCATACTTAACAATCCCTGCATTATTTATATAATTGATATCTATGTCATATACATACACACAAATATACATATATACATGTATATAAGCATATCATAAATGCATATTCATGTACTGTACAGTGTATATACATATATGCATATAAATGTATATATGCATATCAGATAGACATATACATGTAAATATAACATGTTCTACTAAAATTGTGTGTGTTTGTGTGTGTGACTGTTTTGTGGTTTTTAAGGACAGTGTTTTGTCAGGACAGCAATACGCTATACAGTAATCAGACAATCCGATAACAGCTCATTACTGTCCTGACAAAACACTGTCCTTAGAAACCACAAAACAGTCACACACACAAACACACACAATTTGAGTTGAACATGTTATATTTACATGCCTATTACACGTATATGTAAGTGCCTATTTACATGTATGTGTAAGTGCATATATACATGTATATGTAAGTGCATATATACATGTACTGTATATGCAAATGCATTTAAACATGTAAATGCATATATGTATATATACAAGAATATGCATATATGTACATATGCATAAACATATAGATGTATATATGCATAAACATATACATGTATATATATGCATATACATATAATGTACAGATAGACATATACATGTAAATATAACATGTTCAACTGAAGTTGTGTGTGTTTGTGTGTGTGACTGTTTTGTGGTTTTTAAGGACAGTGTTTTGTCAGGACAGTAATGAGCTGTTATCTGATTGATTGTCTGATTGTTTATAGCGTCTGACTGTCCAAACAAACAACTGTCCATAAAAACCATAGTACACTCCTATACACACATAATTGAACATTAAGGTTGATGAAACCACACGTAGCAAGTAATTCTGTTTAGGAACACAAGAACTAAAATGTACCTTGGTATTCGTGTTTAAAGGAAGTTGATCGTGCTTCTGGCTACCTGCGATCTCCTGACTCTGGACGTGTTCACATGACATCTGTAAGAGATCATTTATACTTATATTTAGAGGAAATTCTACATTTTGATGATAGCTGCTGTCACATGTAAACCAATAAACATTACATGATTGTTTGTTTTTGGCCAAAGTATCCATCTCACATAAAGGAAAGATGGATGGACAGAGTATTTACAAAACTCCTCTCATGATAGGTGGACTAAGATGAAATTAAAATTAGCTGAATGAAAGAAAACTATAAATTTAAAAACTGTGACTAATAATATTGAAGTCATACTTAACAATCCCTGCATTATTTATATAATTGATATCTATGTCATATACATACACACAAATATACATATATACATGTATATAAGCATATCATAAATGCATATTCATGTACTGTACAGTGTATATACATATATGCATATACATGTATATATATGCATATACTGTACAGATAGACATATACATGTAAATATAACATGTTCTACTAAAATTGTGTGTGTTTGTGTGTGTGACTGTTTTGTGGTTTTAATGGACAGTGGTTTGTTAGGACAGCAATACGCTATAATCAGACAATCAGATAACAGCTCATTACTGTCCTGACAAAACACTGTCCTTAGAAACCACAAAACAGTCACACACACAAACACACACAATTTGAGTTGAACATGTTATATTTACATGCCTATTACATGTATATATAAGTGCATATATACATGTATATGTAAGTGCATATATACATGTATATGTAAGTGCATATATACATGTACTGTATATGCAAATGCATTTAAACATGTAAATGCATATATGTATATATACAAGAATATGCATATATGTACATATGCATAAACATATAGATGTATATATGCATAAACATATACATGTATATATATGCATATACATATAATGTTCAGATAGACATATACATGTAAATATAACATGTTCAACTGAAGTTGTGTGTGTTTGTGTGTGTGACCGTTTTGTGGTTTTTAAGGACAGTGTTTTGTCAGGACAGCAATACGCTATACAGTAATCAGACAATCAGATAACAGCTCATTACTGTCCTGACAAAACACTGTCCTTAGAAACCACAAAACAGTCACACACACACAAACACACACAATTTGAGTTGAACATGTTATATTTACATGCCTATTACATGTATATGTAAGTGCATATATACATGTATATGTAAGTGCATATATACATGTATATGTAAGTGCATATATACATGTACTGTATATACAAATGCATTTAAACATGTAAATGCATATATGTATATATACAAAAATATGCATATATGTACATATGCATAAACATATAGATGTATATATGCATAAACATATACATGTATATATATGCATATACATATAATGTACAGATAGACATATACATGTAAATATAACATGTTCAACTGAAGTTGTGTGTGTTTGTGTGTGTGACTGTTTTGTGGTTTTTAAGGACAGTGTTTTGTCAGGACAGCAATACGCTATACAGTAATCAGACAATCAGATAACAGCTCATTACTGTCCTGACAAAACACTGTCCTTAGAAACCACAAAACAGTCACACACACAAACACACACAATTTGAGTTGAACATGTTATATTTACATGCCTATTACACGTATGTGTAAGTGCATATATACATGTATATGTAAGTGCATATATACATGTACTGTATATGCAAATGCATTTAAACATGTAAATGCATATATGTATATATACAAGAATATGCATATATGTACATATGCATAAACATATAGATGTATATATGCATAAACATATACATGTATATATATGCATATACATATAATGTACAGATAGACATATACATGTAAATATAACATGTTCAACTGAAGTTGTGTGTGTTTGTGTGTGTGACTGTTTTGTGGTTTTTAAGGACAGTGTTTTGTCAGGACAGCAATACGCTATACAGTAATCAGACAATCAGATAACAGCTCATTACTGTCCTGACAAAACACTGTCCTTAGAAACCACAAAACAGTCACACACACAAACACACACAATTTGAGTTGAACATGTTATATTTACATGCCTATTACACGTATATGTAAGTGCCTATTTACATGTATGTGTAAGTGCATATATACATGTATATGTAAGTGCATATATACATGTACTGTATATGCAAATGCATTTAAACATGTAAATGCATATATGTATATATACAAGAATATGCATATATGTACATATGCATAAACATATAGATGTATATATGCATAAACATATACATGTATATATATGCATATACATATAATGTACAGATAGACATATACATGTAAATATAACATGTTCAACTGAAGTTGTGTGTGTTTGTGTGTGTGACTGTTTTGTGGTTTTTAAGGACAGTGTTTTGTCAGGACAGTAATGAGCTGTTATCTGATTGATTGTCTGATTGTTTATAGCGTCTGACTGTCCAAACAAACAACTGTCCATAAAAACCATAGTACACTCCTATACACACCTAATTGAACATTAAGGTTGATGAAACCACACGTAGCAAGTAATTCTGTTTAGGAACACAAGAACTAAAATGTACCTTGGTATTCGTGTTTAAAGGAAGTTGATCGTGCTTCTGGCTACCTGCGATCTCCTGACTCTGGACGTGTTCACATGACATCTGTAAGAGATCATTTATACTTATATTTAGAGGAAATTCTACATTTTGATGATAGCTGCTGTCACATGTAAACCAATAAACATTACATGATTGTTTGTTTTTGGCCAAAGTATCCATCTCACATAAAGGAAAGATGGATGGACAGAGTATTTACAAAACTCCTCTCATGATAGGTGGACTAAGATGAAATTAAAATTAGCTGAATGAAAGAAAACTATAAATTTAAAAACTGTGACTAATAATATTGAAGTCATACTTAACAATCCCTGCATTATTTATATAATTGATATCTATGTCATATACATACACACAAATATACATATATACATGTATATAAGCATATCATAAATGCATATTCATGTACTGTACAGTGTATATACATATATGCATATACATGTATATATATGCATATACTGTACAGATAGACATATACATGTAAATATAACATGTTCTACTAAAATTGTGTGTGTTTGTGTGTGTGACTGTTTTGTGGTTTTAATGGACAGTGGTTTGTTAGGACAGCAATACGCTATAATCAGACAATCAGATAACAGCTCATTACTGTCCTGACAAAACACTGTCCTTAGAAACCACAAAACAGTCACACACACAAACACACACAATTTGAGTTGAACATGTTATATTTACATGCCTATTACATGTATATATAAGTGCATATATACATGTATATGTAAGTGCATATATACATGTATATGTAAGTGCATATATACATGTACTGTATATGCAAATGCATTTAAACATGTAAATGCATATATGTATATATACAAGAATATGCATATATGTACATATGCATAAACATATAGATGTATATATGCATAAACATATACATGTATATATATGCATATACATATAATGTTCAGATAGACATATACATGTAAATATAACATGTTCAACTGAAGTTGTGTGTGTTTGTGTGTGTGACCGTTTTGTGGTTTTTAAGGACAGTGTTTTGTCAGGACAGCAATACGCTATACAGTAATCAGACAATCAGATAACAGCTCATTACTGTCCTGACAAAACACTGTCCTTAGAAACCACAAAACAGTCACACACACAAACACACACAATTTGAGTTGAACATGTTATATTTACATACCTATTACATGTATATATAAGTGCATATATACATGTATATGTAAGTGCATATATACATGTATATGTAAGTGCATATATACATGTACTGTATATGCAAATGCATTTAAACATGTAAATGCATATATGTATATATACAAAAATATGCATATATGTACATATGCATAAACATATAGATGTATATATGCATAAACATATACATGTATATATATGCATATACATATAATGTACAGATAGACATATACATGTAAATATAACATGTTCAACTGAAGTTGTGTGTGTTTGTGTGTGTGACTGTTTTGTGGTTTTTAAGGACAATGTTTTGTCAGGACAGTAATGAGCTGTTATCTGATTGATTGTCTGATTGTTTATAGCGTCTGACTGTCCAAACAAACAACTGTCCATAAAAACCATAGTACACTCCTATACACACCTAATTGAACATTAAGGTTGATGAAACCACACGTAGCAAGTAATTCTGTTTAGGAACACAAGAACTAAAATGTACCTTGGTATTCGTGTTTAAAGGAAGTTGATCGTGCTTCTGGCTACCTGCGATCTCCTGACTCTGGACGTGTTCACATGACATCTGTAAGAGATCATTTATACTTATATTTAGAGGAAATTCTACATTTTGATGATAGCTGCTGTCACATGTAAACCAATAAACATTACATGATTGTTTGTTTTTGGCCCAAGTATCCATCTCACATAAAGGAAAGATAAATGGACAGAGTATTTACAAAACTCCTCTCATGATAGGTGGACTAAGATGAAATTAAAATTAGCTGAATGAAAGAAAACTATAAATTAAAAAACTGTGACTAATAATATTGAAGTCATACTTAACAATCCCTGCATTATTTATATAATTGATATCTATGTCATATACATACACACAAATATACATATATACATGTATATAAGCATATCATAAATGCATATTCATGTACTGTACAGTGTATATACATATATGCATATAAATGTATATATGCATATCAGATAGACATTTACATGTAAATATAACATGTTCTACTAAAATTGTGTGTGTTTGTGTGTGTGACTGTTTTGTGGTTTTAATGGACAGTGGTTTGTTAGGACAGCAATACGCTATAATCAGACAATCAGATAACAGCTCATTACTGTCCTGACAAAACACTGTCCTTAGAAACCACAAAACAGTCACACACACAAACACACACAATTTGAGTTGAATTTGAATTTGAAACAATTTGAATCAATTTGAATCACTGCAAGTGGACAGGTAACATTAGACCTGCCTTCAAGAAGAACTGGACTAATGACGTATATTCTAGTATAAACGTCACTGAACTGGGAGCACCCACAGCACCACTAACACACTCAAAATGGATTCCACCACAAAGATTCAGCCAGAAGATACACACCACCCATGGCCTTATTGAAAGATTATTGAAAGATTATTGAAAGACTGTTCAGTACAGCAGGACATCTCCCTAAAAAACCAGACTGGACTCAAAAAACTGTGAAAACCAACTTCTTCTGAACTTGAACAATAAATTCTTGTATCAATATTAAAATGTATCAGTTCATGGGATGTTAGGAGACAAGAAATGTCTCGACACTCAGATCCAAGTTTTGAAAATGGTGTCAGGAATTTAAAATATTGTTCACTTTTGATCCATGGTTGACTGGACAATATTTTAACTAGAGTTGATGACAAACTGGAGGTGAAATGATCAGTGTCTGTTCCTTTGTCAGGTCTAATGCCGGGTTTCCACCAGACGCTTTTCGCGCTGCAAAAAATCTCCTACCGCACTGTGTTGGCTGCTTGTCAACAGATGTCTGTTCTCATCGAACATGTCTGCAGACACGCAGTGGGAGCAGCGGCTGGCTCCTTTTCCGTTTGTTTCTTCTACACCGGGCAGATAAAAAATCAGCTGTACATGAGCCTCGTTACTACTTGAGTGGATTTTTTATGAGCCAAACTGCAGCTCCTAAAGTCTTTGTTGAGATTAAAACATTTTTTTATGTTTGGGGTGACCGTACGCTCGAGCGGACAGCGGCAACTGTAAAAATGCCAAGTTTCTTACCGGAGGCTGTTTTCTTCATGGAGGCTCGATGGGTAAGTTTGAAAAGTCCAAAAAAAAGTCCTGTCGTTGTTGCGTGATCACATGGCAGAGTCTATCCCGATTGGTTGCTGCTAAGCTGCGAGCAGCAGAAGCAGGACAAATCGAGCTTCGACAGTCGCTGCTCGGAGGTGACGTGGGAGCGGAAAAAAGCTGCCACTCACTGCCGCGCTGCTTGAACTGCTGTAGATGCGCCGCATCCAACATGCCCGGCCACATAGACTTTCAATGTAAAGTGGCTGCTTCGGAGGCGCGAAAAGCGTTTGGTGGAAACCTGGCATAATGCTCCTTTTTTTCAGACAGATAACTTTAATTTAAACATGTTTACTGCAGTTAAAATGACACATTGGTTCTGCTTTGTGTTAAATAAAAACTTTCAAAGGTAAAATAATTCCTCTCTTATTTTGCTTAATGACATTTAACTCTGCATGTCATCCCTGAAATTCTGACACACAGAATCACAAGTCCAAGTGTGAACTGTGTCACAGAGTAAACACAATAAAAACATGTGTTATCTGCAGCATTGTTCTTTAAAATGGAAAAACACTATTAATGTATTACAGAAAATATGCGTACAGTACACACACTTAATGATACTGTAGACCATTGCATTAGGCAATACATTCAGCAAGTACTTTTACTTTAATACTTTAAGCATTTTTAAAAGCAAGTACTTATTTACTTTTACTTAAGTAAACACAATATAATGGTACATCTACTTTTACTAGAGTACATTTTTGTCTGTTTATTTGTACTTTTACTTATAAACAGTGTTTGAGTACTTTCTCCACCACTGGTCTCCAGCTACAAGTACTTGGGTGTGCACTTGAATTATAGCCTCAGCTGGACCAACAACACAACCAGCCTGATCAACAAAGTTCATCAGAGACTCTACTACCTCAGGCGGCTGAGACGAGCTGGTCTGAGTAGCCCAGTCCTCATCTCCTTCTACAGGTGTGCAGTGGAGAGCATCCTGTGCTACAGCATCAACGTGTGAGCACAGGATGCTCTCCATCGCACACCTGTAGAAGGAGGTGAGGACTGAGCTTCCCAGACCAGCTCTTCTCAGCCGTCTGAGGAAGTAGAGTCTCTGATTACCTTTTTTTGATCAGGGCGGTGGTGTTGTCTGTCTTCACCTCCTTCTACACGTGTGCCGTTGAGAGCATCCTGTGCTCCGGCATCAACGTGTGGCATGGAGGCTGCACAGCTGCAGAAAGAAAAGCTCTGCAGAGAGTGGTGAAGGCTGCACAGAAGATGTTGGAGTCAGTCTCCCCACCATCACAGACATTTACACCTCCAGATGCAGGAAGAGAGCCACCTGTATCATGAAAGACCCCACTCACCCAGCACACAAACTCTTTGCCCCACTCCCCTCAGGAAGGAGGTTGAGGAGCATCAAATGTAGAACCACTAGACTGAGGAACAGCTTCTACCCTGAGGCTGTTAGACTCATGAATAAATAAACAATTAGAAAACAGTAATTACTGCAAAACATCACAACATGCTGATCTGTTTTTTTGTTTCTGTGTTCATTTGTGACCATCTGCTCATACAGACTCATGTCCGTGCTGCTGTTTGTAATTATGTTTTCCTATTATATTAGGGCTTAGTGTATTTCTAGTTGATGTTTTTCTTAGTTATATCCTACATGTTATTGCTGTTTTTCTCTCACATTTTGTTGTTGGATGTAACTGGGACCTTGTGTACATAATCTTGTTTCATCACATGTACCACATGCGGTGCAAATGACAATAAAGATGATTAGACTCTGATTAAAGTTGTACACCTCTTGGACTAGCTGAAAACATGTAAAAATATGTGGCAGGATGTCCCTACGGACATTGAACGCACCACATGAGTGCGGGATGTGATTGGGTCCAAGGCTGGCTTCCGGTATAAAAAGGGCCAGGCTTCAGTGGTTGACTTCACGTCATCCGCCTTCCGGTTCAGACCCTGGCGTCTGCTGGCTGGGTCGCGCCAGCGTAACTGAATGTGCGCTTTAAGGTCGCCGTGATCTACTGTTCCACGACCAAATGTACAAGCCTCCTGCTTCCCTCTACTGTTGAGGTGGAGCTCGTGGTGAGTAAAGCGCTAGTTCGTCTTTCTGTTTTATGTTCAGCTTTTAATTCTAATCTTTGTTTATTAGCTGCTGCTGTTTGTCCTTCACCGTTTTGTTCACCTGCTGTTCGAGCTGTCCACTGGCTGTCGTCTTGCTGTCCTGGCTGCTGATTTGATGCCCACTGTTCTGGTCAGCTTAAGGCTGGCTGCATCACCCGTCCTGTCTGGCTGATCAGGGCCGACTGGGGTTCAGCCCGGACTGGGGTTCAGCCCGGACTAATCGTCTTGGTGCCGGCGTGGATGGTGTCTGCTGCAACGCAACGGTTCTCCCAGGACGAACTCTTTGGACAGCTGTGGCTTGATTAATTGGACATCTCCCAGGCGGTGGTATTAATTCTGCCGTGGTGTACTACTGTCTTTATCGAATTGCACTTTCATTGTTGCCAGGAGTTATTACTGCCTTTTTAACTGTGTATTTTAAATTTAGGATTTTTTATTAAACAAATTGTGCAATTTATTGGTGTTTGTGTGAAGTGTCTCCTGCCTCATCTTCTGCAACGGGTCTAAAGTGCCTAAAGGGTAACTTTTAATAAAGTTTTTAACCAAATTCATTTTTTTAAATAGATTATTTTTTTTAAACTAAAAGTTGCCTAAAGTATTTTTTTACCCATACCCGTTCGGCTACAAATATAAAAAAGTTACAAAACAATTCTAAGTTTTCACCAATTGCACGTCACTTATACAGTATTCTGATACCTACTTGACACTGCAGACTACGTGATGGTGTAACGACACTGCAACGTGATGATGTAATGACGCTGTTCGTCTGTCTGCTCACTGCTTTGAGGTTAAAAAAAGAAAAATATGAGCATATTTTGCACAGAAATGACATTGAAAACATT
>JBBPBX010057849.1:0-22288 GCA_038048925.1 Garcialebias charrua
GTACTGTCCACACAGCTGATTTGTCATGTTGATGTACAAAAATGAGGAAATAAAAAGAGCTGTCAGTGTTTTTTTATTTTATATATATATAAATAATTACCCTGTTTCTCATTGGCGTGAACGTCATAAGACAAAATCACATCTCAGTTGAGGTGTCAAAAGACAAAGTTGTCATCTCATTTTTCTCTCCCTTAATTTTTATGTCATCTTTACTTCCTTCTTTACCACCCTTTGCTTGCTTAGTGAGACTTTGACAAAATTTATGGATCAAAATTTTAATTATAAATATTCATTGACCACATCTGGCAAGACACAGCCGCTTTAAAAAATACAGTAAATTTTAATTATAAATATTCATTGACCACATCTGGCAAGACACAGCCGCTTTAAAAAATACAGTAAATGTGTCTTGACAGTGTATTTGTGTATATTTTCTTTTCCCTGATATAAAAAATCAGTGCATGCAAAATGATCAGCTGCTTTTGGTGGTATTTTTAAGTAAGCTATGCTTCTTTCAAAAGTAAATGTAGGAGAGAGGTTTTAAAACTAATGACTACTGCGTTACAAAATAAGCAAACACTAAAATCTTACATAGAGGGATCCAGATGCCAGAACCCCTTGTATTCATATATTTCAGTAGAATACAGTATAAAAGTAATACTTTGCAATTATCTTTCTATGTGCAGAGCCTTAAATGAAATGCCCATCGACTGCCTCAGGTTTTCCTGCATGTCTGTTTCATTTTCTACGTGTCACTTTGTCAGTCTGTTTTCCTTCAGTCTGTAAACATTATTTATTGATACATTATTTTTATCTTCTCATTACTGTGGTGTCATAAGCTTGAATTTAAAATAATATTTATAGGCTCATCTGGTTTGTCGTTTATCTACTGACCCTATGGGTCTTCTACTATTTCCTCCTTTACTGCCAAATGCCTTAGTAGCCACATATGACTATAAGGAGCAGACCAATGGCCTAGCTCAGTGTGACACCCGTGTCCTCCTGGGATAACATTTTGTCTGCCTTGCCCATCTGGTCTCCCTGTCAGGTTTGATCTCTTCAACTGTGGGGTCCAAGCATAACAGCGGAGGTGGCAAAGGGTAAAAGTAGTGTTGGTAGTTAGTTTTTCTACTTCTAATTCCCCTGCCATGTAATTACTGCCACCCTCACCTATCTTTCTGTAAATTTCCAGCCAATATTGACAATCCACTCCAAGAAATAGGACTACCGTACTCTATGTGTCCCTTTTTAAAACCTAGGGATTCAATAATCCCCCTTCTATTTACCCTTGGATAAGTTGTGACAGATTGCTGACCACTAGCCAACTCATTGGTACATGGGTGAGCATGGACAGAGATAATCATCTCATCTGTAAAGAGAACGGTAATAATTCTGTTAGACCCAAATGGGTACAAGTTTTTTTGAAAAGGCTGAAGAGAAGAAAAATGTTGTCTGGCAATGGCATCCCATAGTAGATAACATAGTTGATAAATTATAATACAAACCCAGAGAGGAGTATAGGAAAGAACACATTTCTTACATCAACTAAACATCTGACTCCAGACTGGGGATTTTCTTATACACCCGTCTATTGCTAAACTGGGCTGAGTTTAGGACACCCCGTGAGGCTGGGTATGCACTAGTCTTATTGGCTGAGTAAGGCATCGCATGCTCTTTATTGTACATGTCATTAGCTATCCGTCCATCCCTTGAACAGTATGAAGAGCTGGATTTACCGGAAGAGCGGAGATTGTTCGCATCATTACGTGCTTTGATCGGAGCTACTCCTACAGCCACCGCAGGAGAACCTACCGCCAACTGTTTGTAAATGTCAGAAGAGCTACGCCCATGGACCAGTCTGCTGCTGGTATCATCTCTCAACGAATGGCTAAGAAAAGGGTTTTCTGAGCCATGTGCTGGGTACAGGGACTTGCTCCTTTTGCTTTCCTCCAGGTTGTGGTTAAACAGCATTGACTTAGATCCAGTGCCAAAAAGTTTGCCAGAGTAGGGACGCATGCCGAAAAGGTTTGCATAGTGCGAGTCAGATGCTGAGTCCAAGAAGCGATCCTTCTCTTTGAGACTGACACTACGTGCTGGTCGACCCATGTCAAGATCCTTGGGCTTTTCAAGCATGATGTTGTCGAATGAGTGCTGACGACTCAACCTCAAGCGGTTTCTCTTTTGAACATGTGGTCCATCTGTTTGAGGCCAATACAGACCAAACATTTCATCTGATTGCTGCTCTGGATGATGCATTGTAGGACTGATCAAGGAGTCAGCAAGAAGCTGGTCCTCACTAATGTCATACAGATTGGCTGTGTGGAGACATGTCTCACACCGATTATATGGGGAACGAGTCCCAGATGCCAATGCAGATCCAGTGGAGCCATATGATCCTGCTGGTGGGTAGCTAGCAGTCACTTTGGACAAGCAGGAACGACAATGTGTCTGTTTGTAACGATCAATGGTTTCATGAGGGGACAGGGAAATATTTTTCTCTTTCAAGTTGTAGTGTTTAGAGTAAGCTGAATCTGACAGAAGATCTGAGTCCGGGTGATGCAAAGGTGAAGATTTCAGATGCATGATGGGCTGTTCACACTTCCTGTAGTTATCACTGTGGTCAGAGTAAATTTCAGGGTAATCAACATCATCTGCAGCAAGAGTGTGACTTTCACGAAAGTGAATGGGATCTGAATGAAGACTTAGCTCTCTGTCTGAGTCAATAGTGTATATTTTCTCCCCTACTCCTCCTCCCCTCCCACTTTGGTTGGTTCCACCACTGACCTGCTTAGTTTTCAAGTAGGACAGCTCTACTTCACTGCAATCCCTTGGGTATTTTGACGTCACGGTTCTTTTTTTTAAGTTGTCCTTGGGTTTCAGGTGCTTGTTGTTTTCTGGGTCCTTGTAGGAAGCTGCCCTGCTTGAACAGTCAGATATGTCAGAGTGGGCTGTGTCCTCGGGAAGGTAGCGCTGAGTTTTCATTGATATTCTTGGATCTGGCATTAGCATATCAGGCATTGGAGGAGGACCAGGGGGCATAGAGCGAAGAGTGTCTCCTGATTTCTTCCACAACGTACGCAGTGGTTTGGCGTTGGTCTGGACCGTGTCAGGACTCACAGATACCTCCACTGAATTTGGATTGGCATCATTTAACGTCAAAGGATGCTGCCCCCCTTGAAAAATGTAGTTGTTAAGGTGGTCTTTGTGACGATTAGCAATATAAGATTGAAGGTCACCAGTGTCCCCATATATCATATCTTTGGGAGCATAGCTTCTGTTGTCAGTGTATATGAAGTTGCCTTTCTCTGCCATCATGTCCATGATCATGGGGCCAGCTGAGTGCATAAATTCTCGTTTAGGTGAATTCAAGTGAGAGCCACCCAGGTTAGACATATTTGTCATCTGCTTGGCAGACTTAATGAGCTTAAGCATTTTGTCCTGAGGGCTGAAATCAAGATCAGTCTTTTTCTTCATGTCAATGTGAACTCCATGGATGCAGCTCCAGATTCCCTATATGATGCACATGAATGAACGAGGACAAAAGGTGATGAAAGGAAAATATTTAAAAATGGGATATATAAAAGGAAAAATGAATCATGAAAGATAAACAAAAAAGGGAGAAAAGCAAAGAGACAGAAAATATTATTAGACGCTTGCTTTAGCAATACAAATACGTATGTACACTATAGGTTCTATTAAAATTTATTAAACTGGCTGGGACACAGCAAATCATAGTAATACAGCAATTTGTAACATTTATTAAATGGGAAAATATTTAATTTAGTTAGTAACACACTTACTGTGTTTACAAAAAAAAAACAATTTCAATGAAGTTCATGTTAAATGGACATAAACTTTTTTGTTTAATTAAAAAAAATGTTTTAACCTCTGGAAAAGAAAGGCCTCTAGAAAAGAAAAACACTTGTGCAAGACTTTTTCTAAAGTTCAGTTTTGATAAATCAATGGCACTTAGATTGTGATCGTGTTGTTCAGTCCCATACCTACTTGACACGTGAACAATGATAAACATGGATATTTTGGGTCACAGCATTTTTGAATGGTTTGACTTGAGGAACTTAGACGTTTGTGACTTTTGGGAAAAACAATTGTTCACCCCCCAGAAATACATCTGAGGTCTTTATCCACTTCACAGATAATTTGATTTTTTTTTCGACAACTCATGTTATACTTTCCCACCACAATTCACTGAGCCTCTCCTGAAACTATTTGGAGTCCCTTATGGGGAGGCCTCCTTTGCATAAAATAGAGCTTTCAGTCTGCTTGAAGCTTGTTATGGAGGCTTGCTCTTCTTTTTGTTGTCTTCACAGCAGTTTAAGAAAATCATCTTTTTTTGATGTAACTCTTACTTTAAAATAGGAAACTTAAAAAAAGCATGAAACCTTCTCTAGATGTATAGCTGTACTTTAAATGTTCAAAATGATGCAAGTGTGCAGTAATAAGGACATCCGGATCAGACAGGGTGATTGTGTGATAACACCAGTTTTGGAAAAGTTGCTTTGAAAACATTGATAAACAGCAGGAAGTATGAGCATGTATTTTTATAAAGTTTCAAAACCTTTACAAAATTTAGTAAAAGAAAGCTAGAGTGAAGCCTGGAATTTATTGAGCTATTATTTAACAAATAAATTACATGATCTAGATATGCATGTATTGTTGCATATTACCATCATGTGATCTCAATGTCTATTGCTTTCAAGTCCAAAGAAAGAAAACCGAAGAACCACTATATATGAATTACTGGTCTGAAAAAGTATTTTTAATTAGAAACTGTGTGTGATAAAGTCAGAGCAAACTATGGTCATGCAATTAAAGGGAATTATTAAAGTGAACTTCAATTTGAAGGTAGTAAACACTTTAAAACTACAAAAGACACAGAATTGGTCTAAGTTTTCTACATCAGCATTATTTTACAGTCAAAATACTGAAGTGGCACACATAAATTATGTGATGCAATACAATGAAACAGATCTTTTTCATTCACCCGGTCTCTACGATCACAGAACAGTAATCTACTTCACATTCCACGAACCAAATTAAGGACCAAGGGAGACCGGGCATTCTGTGTGGCTGCCCACCGCCTATGGAACTCCCTCCCTGACTACCCGAGAGCTCCACAGTCACTGGTTGACTTCAAAAACGGCTTAAAGACTTTTCTTTTTAAGCGAGTAACCCCTCGCTGCAGAATGCAGCACGGACCGGTGTCAGTCCCGGAAGTGGTTATTGCAATCCGGAAATGAAGGGGGCACTAGTGGCGCTATTAAGGGGGCACTAGTGGCGCTATTAAAACACGCAACAAGAACAAAATGAATGGAAATTAATATTTTAAAGGCACTAGTGGCGCTATTAAAACACGCAACAACAACAACAAAATGAATGGAAATTAATATTTTAAAGGCACTAGTGGGGCTATTCTAAAAAAAATTAATGGAAGTTAATATTTTAAAGGCGCTAGTGGTGCTATTACAATTTTTTTAGTGGTAATTAATATTTTAATGACAAATGTAACTAATTAATTAGATTTTCCCATTTACTCTGTAACTTTTGACATACTATATATATATATATATATATATAATATATATATATATATATATATACATATATATATATATATATATATATATATATATATATATATATATATATATATATATATATAATACTATTTTGCCATATGTTAATACTTTTTTTAGTAGATTTTGTTGATATGCAACCTAATGCGAGTAACTTTACTGAATGAAGAACCTATTTTAACCCATAAATAAACATGACACGCAGATAAATGTTGTTTATGTTAGGTTTCTTCTAACATTAGTTTGTTGACTTATATACTAAAAATATATTGAAGTAGAGGGTACTACACCCACCTATGATGGCAGCTTGTAGTTTATTAAAAAAAAAAAAGACTTTCCAGAAATGTTGGTGTACAAATCAAAAACATATATATAAAAAAAGATTAACATTTAATGATAAAAAAAACACTATAAAACTGTTAAGAATACGAATTTCAATTGTTTACAGCTGTTAATTATATGTTCAACCTCATCTAGAAAAGCGTTTTTTTTATTTACTATGTGAAAAAAGTTTTAAGAAGGTAAAAATTCCTTTTGCTGACGTGCATTTTCTACTGTGGATCGTGTGGCATTCACCTCTCAACTTGCGCTTCAGTGATCATGAAAATAGCGCCCCCTAAGGTTTTTTAAATGCAATAGCATCACTTCCGGGACGGACAGTGGTCCGTCTGCAGGCTGCAGCGATCATGAAAACAGCGCCCCCTTCATTTCCGGAATGCAATAGCACCACTTCCGGGACTGACAGTGGTCCGTCTGCAGGCTGCAGCGAGGTGTACTTGAAGCAAGCCTATTCTGCCTCCACATGATTTTATCTTTGATCTTGGTTGATATTATTATTGATTTTACTTGATTTTATCACTTGTTTTATTTATTTATTTTTTAAGCAGGCCTATTCTGCCTCCACATGATTCTGTCTTTAATCTTAGTTGATATTATTATTGATTTTACTTGATTTGATCACTTGTTTTATTTGTTGTAGCACTTTGAGATTTTTATTAATGAAAAGTGCAGTATAAATTGAATTTATTATTACAGTATTATTATTATTATTATTAGATCTTCCTACACCGCCACTGTTTTAATGATACTAATGCATTTACAGCTAAAGATGTGATAAACTGTAAAAGGCGAAAAGAAAAAAATCCTGCTGGATGTATGTTTCATTTTCATTTTATCTAAACCGTATCAACACCAAGTGTGAACAATCCTTTAAATGTTAGAGCCATTAACAAATGATAAATAATAAGACTAATTTAAGAATTATATGTTAAACACTATCAGATAATTTGCTAATAATAAAGTGTAGGGAATCAAAACTAATAATGCATTCATCAATGTGGCTGTTTGACAGTTCACTAATGCATGTTGAAAGATAATTAGCACCATGAGAATGTCAATTTGTAAATATTTTAGCACATTTTACTTTTAACCTGTTTAGGACTAGTCTTAAAATTATTATTATTATTTTTTTTTTTTATGAATGTGATTCTCTACAACCCTTTAATAAACAAAGGCTCTTTTATTTGCCCTGTATAAAGAAACCTTGACTTGACTTATACTTTGTAAGTTTCTTTTTCCCCACTCCTTCCTTTTTTTAACTTCTGGAAATAAAGTTTCATTGCTTCAAAAATAGTGCTGAGACACTGCAGTGCTCTTAGGGATGCATGTCCACGTCTTCTGTTCACACAGTGAGAAAGAATGCTGACCTTTTAGCACAGTGTGAAAGGATAAATTGATTAAGTGTGGGTTGTTGCTGTTTCATCCAAAAACATGCCGCAATTAGGGTCTATTTTTGTCGATATTCAGGACTGCATTGTGATTACCCAACCATGCACTGCCTCCATCCCCATCTTTGCCTATCACCCTCCTTTATGAAGCCCTCCCTCTTTCCTCTTATTTTTAAGTCGGTGTCTTAGTTTAGCAATCCCTGCATGTATGTGAAAATACTTGCTCGCCTGTCTTATTCATCTGATAGAAAATAGAGCTGTAACAGGCCTGTTTGACCCAGATAGAGCAGCATTAGCCTCTAGTATTGCTGCAGAGCTTCACAGCACTATTTTGCCTTAATAATGACCACTCTTAACCCTGTTAGACCACCTCTGGCTAACACATCCCTTCAGGCACATGTTTGCATGCCTGTACCATTAAATGTTTTCTGCGAGCATTAAGGTGTGCTCTGGATTAAAATTATTATTATTTTTTTGTTCATACAAATAATGTGCTGCACGTAATTCCTTACCCTGCTGATGGAGAAAAGAAGTCCAGGCGTGCCAGAGCAGACCCCTGTGAAGCAATATCTGAGCCTCCAGTAGAAGAGATGCTCTGAGACAAAGGTGATAAGTGAAAGCCCCATGGCCGTGGCAAGCATGTAGAAGACCCCTGCCATGTTGTCCACATCCAGCTGACTTGACATAACTTCATTTTTCTCATTGTGGCAAATTCCTGTCAGCCACTGAGCTTCCAGTTCCTCCATTTCACCTAAAAATCAAAATCACAAGACATACCCAGATCTTATTAAACAAGCTTAAAGCTATAGTATGTAAGATTGTAATGTAGTCTGTAACTTTTCAAACAATATATTTTTAAATATTTCTTCACTCAGTCACTATCTACTGACAAACTGATGTTAGACAAAGTAATCTCTGAAAAAATCTATTGTCCCCTTGCTTCTCTATCAGCATTTATAAAAACACTGAAAACACAAGAGTGACCAGGACACTGACAGCCAATAAAAACAGAGTTGTTTGTCACGCCCCAACCCACGCCCCCACCTGTCCCAGCCGCAGCTCGTTCTCATTCAAAGGATTGCAAAGCGATGCAGGACTGTTTTTTATGTGACACAAAATGTATTAAATATCCCTTCTTTATCCCAGAGCTGGACTTTTATTTAGTTTTTTTGCCAAAAGCCAAGTGATCGCTTCATCCTTCACTGACAGACATGAGGAAATGGATTTGTCACGACTCACGAGCGAATTAAAACATGTCCAACGTTGCTTTGTGAACCTCTGATGATTTCTGCTGGATTTTGTGTTGTAGGATGAGTGATTCGTGGTTTTATTAAATTTTTTAAACAGTTATATTATCATATAAACACAGAATATCGCAGCGCAGACAGGAGGAGGTGGAGCATTCCACACATTCCAGACCAGCGCTGACTAGACATGAGGAAGTCACGAGCGAATTAAATCATGTCCAAACGTTGCTTCGTGAACCTCTGCTGGTGTCTGCTGGATTTTGTGTTGTAGGATGAGTGATTCGTGGTTTTATTAATTTTTTTTAACAGTTATATTATCATATAAACACAGAATATCGCAGCGCAGACAGGAGGAGGTGGAGCATTCCACACATTCCAGACCAGCGCTGACTAGACATGAGGAAGTCACGAGCGAATTAAATCATGTCCAAACGTTGCTTCGTGAACCTCTGATGATTTCTGCTGGATTTTGGGTTGTAGGACTAGCGCTCCATGGTTTTATTTTATTTTATTAGAAGGTTTTATTAACATAAACACAGAATATCGCAGCGGTTCTGAGCAGAGAGCAGCAGGGGGCGGAGCAGATCCCAAGTTCAGCAGAGCACTGTGCCATATATGGCTCTGAGGGGAGGGAGCAGAATGCTTTTCTGCGCTGAAAATATTTCTAAGTCCCAGAGTCCCAGAGTGTTCAAATATCGCAGACCCCAGCTTTAAATTTACTTTTAGATACTCAGTTGCATCAAAATGTAGCTATATGTGTTAAAAGATCTTGCCTGTATGTACAGTATTACCTATTATCTATTAATTATTGGAGTCAGCCTTCCCACCAGCACAGACATCTACACTTCTAGATGCAGGAAGAGAGCCACCTGCATCATGAAAGACCCCACTCATGCAGCACATACACTTTTGCCCCGCTCCCATCAGGAAGGAGGTTAAAGAGCATTAAGTGTAGAACCACTAGACTGAGGAACAGCTTCTACCATGAGGCTGTTACACTCATGAATCTCTAACCAGGATAATCATTGTGAAAAATCACATCATGTTGCTGCTTATCTATTTTATGTTGCTGCTGATCTATTTCCTGTTGCTGTGTTCATTTGTACAGTACTTGTGCTGCTTTTCGGCATATTGTTTTTGTTTAATTAATGCTATTAGTGCTTAACATATTTTTTGTTGATGTTTTTCTTAGTTCATATCTTACAAACATTTTTCTTTTTACATTTTATTGTTGGATGTAACTGGGACTCGGTGCACAATTTTGTTCTACCACATGTACCACATGTGGTGCGAAAGACAAATAAAGAAACTGTGACTCTGACTGCCACATGTATCTAAGGTTGTTACCAT
Source organism: Garcialebias charrua (assembly GCA_038048925.1). NCBI lineage: Eukaryota > Metazoa > Chordata > Actinopteri > Cyprinodontiformes > Rivulidae > Garcialebias > Garcialebias charrua. The sequence continues at coordinate 9,919 of JBBPBX010057849.1, forward strand.
GACTTTGTCATGGCCATGGTCATAGGCGATGTATAAAGCTAGCATAGCAAGACTTATGGCTTACATATAGTATACAGTATGCCGCCACCATGAGGAAAACCACTATGACCTCAGAAATTTGATCAGTACTCACGGACCTATCACTCTGTCATGCATAACTGAGAGCCCACTTTAATATGAGCTTGAGGACCTTGCCAAGAACTTGCAAAGACCATCCACAACCTTGCTGATTTATTATTACTTTTTGCTATGGTGAAAAGGGTCAGGGGTCACCAACCTTCTTGAAACTGAGAGCTTCGTGGGTACGGAGTCATACAAAGGGCACCAGTTTGATAAACTCTTCGGAAATAACAAAGCGTAAATTGAAAACAATGTATAATAAACATATTTTTAAGAACATATTTTTAAGATAGACATTTTAAAATATATATAAATACAAAAAAAGAATAACAACTGAATAAAATGAAAATTTAAACGCAGCTTAGTAGTGAGCTGCGCTATTTTTAGAACAGATCTGGGGGCACCTCAAATGGTCCTTGGGGGCATCCGGGTGCCCGCGGGCACCACATTGGTGACCCCTGGGTTTAGGCTATGTTTTTTTAACAGCATAAACAGATATTTTGAAATTAAATAATTCTAAATAAAAACATTTAAAATTGCCGGGGGGTCATTGTATGTGGTCGCTGGTGGGGTTCGTCCGGTTCTTCCCTTGGTCGGATCTGGGGAGTGGGCGAGTAGCTCGTCCTGTTCGGGTGGCCCTGGGGACTCTGGGCTCGGGGACCTTCCTGGGGTCTTGGGCTTTGATCGCCCCTTCGTCTGCCTCGGGCTTTGGGGGGACGGATCTCTGATGCTTCACAGTCGCTACTAAATGTTCTATTGGAGGAACCTTATTCACTTATGCATGCTCACAACCACACACAAATGGATGCAGGGATGTATATGTAGATATATGCAGATATGTAGATGGGTATATGAATGAATATAAATGTATATGTATGTATACTGTATATATATTTGTAGGTATGGGTATGTGTATTTATAGAAATCTACTGCAAGGTCATGAATATTATTAGTCTTTATGCATGTATGTTTCGTTGCTGTGTTCTGTCATGTGCTTTGCAGGATTGCGGACGGAGGTTGGGTGTGTTTGCCTTGTGCTCTTTTTGTGGATAATTGTTGTTTTGTTGTCTTACTTTCTCTTTTCTTTCTCTCTATAAAAAAATACATATTGGAGTGAGAGGATGGCTACAGTATAAAGTGAGAAGGGAGACATCTATAAATTGAAAAAAAATAATAATAATTGCTCCATGTCTCAATTAATTATTTTGATTTTATCAACTTGTTCTCATTTTAAACACATTCTGCCAAAAATATACTTCAAAGGTATATTTATTAATCTCATTTTTATTTTTTTATAAAGTTATGTTTCAACATTGCCAGTTACTTGTCTTAATATATCCTCTGTGTATCCAAAAGTGTTGGCAAAGCGTGGTAAAAAGCAATGAAGACCTTGTATTTTCTTATACCTCACTCTGTGCCCCCTTCCTTCTGTCTCCCCTCCCACGCCAGCTTTTTCTGTGACATTTGGCATGTGGCTAATCCAATCTGTGTCATTCAAGGCCTGATAACTAAGGCTGCTAGTGGGGAAAGACAAATACCATGGTGGCGCGTAGCTTGATGTCTTTGGGTGCAAAATTTATAAGACACCATTAACCCTTCAGAACAAGTGAAGAGCATTTGTCTCTTGTAACATTTTGAAATTCACAAAAGAACGTTGCCAAAGGACATATTTTAATCACGTCAAGTCATGCTCTGTAATAGGATGAATTGTGTGGTAATAACAAATATTAACTCATGTTCTTTCTTTTCATTTTAAATTAAGTGAACCTGAAGAAAAGCAGTTAGGACCTGCATGTAATGATGCTGAAATAAACGAGGGACTACTGTATTGTGGTATTCCTGCTGGAAGTACCTGTACACAGACTGCACCAGATATGCTAAAGCTAGTTGTTAGTACAGTATTTGTGTTTGCAAAGAACTATGGAATGCTATGTACACAGCCATAAAATGTTAAATGGTTTCTGACTTTATCTAAAAAAGCTAAGTCTGGTCCTCTGGACATTCAAAAAACAAAACAAAACAAAGCAAAAAAAAAAAAAAAAAAGCTGTAGAAACGTTTCGTCTTTCGTCCGAAAGACGAAACTTGAGACCTTGAAGGCCAAAGAAGAGCACATTAAACAAAAACTAACAACGTTCCTAGATCAGACCACACTTCAGCAAGTGATGGACTGTACAGATCAGGCACGCTTAGCACAGCATGTCAAGTCCAAGACTCGACAACAAAACAAATTTAACTTACTGATAACTCGTCAACACCATCACAATTCTAATAACAACACATTCAGTGTAGGACAACACTCCACTACACAGCTACATGCCAGGGAGACAGAAAATTGGGTGAAGAATTTATCTGACAGACAGCTCACCCAGCCGGAGACAGAGATTCTTGCCAGGGGACTAAACTTTGCAGTGGCACCAAGTAGAGTTCCGTTGGTAGAGATGATCACAGCCACTGAGTCAGCCATCCGTAACAACAAAATTAAAGATTTTGAAGCCGAACAACTCAGAGTCAAAGTTTCAGCCTGTCTCAGTAATGCTAAACCACCACCTTCCAACATCAGTAGAGAAGAGAGGGATGCACTCACCACTCTTAGCAAAGACAAAAACATCATAATTCTCCCAGCAGACAAAGGAAGGTGCACAGTGATTTTGAACCAGAAAGACTATCATGAGAAAGTTATGTCACTCCTTAGTGACTTAACCACTTATGAACCGCTGAAAAGAGATCCAGGAAGTGGTTACAAGAAGAAGTTGATAGATTGCCTGAAAATTTTGAAGCAGGACAAGGCTATTGACAATATTCTGTACCACAGACTGTACCCAGGGGAGGCCACGCCAAGTCTGTATGGTTTACCCAAAATCCACAAACAGGGTGTACCTTTAAGACCAATTGTTAGCATGATTAACTCGGTCACTTACAATGTTTCCAAATATCTGGCATCTGTACTCATCCCTTTAGTTGGCAGCTCAGAACACCACATACAGAACACCATGGACTTTGTGGATAAGCTGAGGGATGTCATCATGGAGACTGATGAAACAATGGTCTCTTTTGATGTCACATCACTCTTTACGTGCATTCCTGTTGATGAAGCAGTAGAGGTGGTCTGTTTAAGGTTAAAATCAGACACCACTCTGAGCAACAGGACCACACTTTCCACAGAACAACTGTGTCAACTCTTGAAACTGTGCCTGCAGTCAACCTACTTCACATATGGGGAGCAATATTATAGGCAGAAACATGGGTGTGCTATGGGGTCTCCAGTTTCTCCTATTGTTGCCAACCTGTACATGGAGGAGGTAGAAAAGAGAGCTTTGACATCCTTTTCAGGGAGACCACCAAGTCATTGGTTCAGGTATGTTGACGACACCTGGGTTAAAATTAAATCTCAGGAAGTCCAACATTTCACTGATCACATCAACTCTGTGGATAAATATATCAAGTTCACACGAGAAGATGTAAAAAATGGCAGGTTGGCTTTCTTGGACTGTGAGGTCTCAGTTTCTGATAGAGGAAATTTGCAAACTGAGGTGTACCGCAAACCCACACACACAGACCAGTATTTACAGTTTGACTCCCATCACCCTCTGGAGCACAAGTTAGGAGTCATCAGGACTCTGTACCACAGAGCAGACAGCGTCCCCACTAACTCAGCAGCCAGACAGAAGGAGAAATCACACACAAAACAGGCTCTAGAGAAATGTGGATATCCTAACTGGGCCTTCCTGAAAGCAGAGAAGAAACCCAAACAGGACTCCAGCCAGCCATCAGGTGAAAAGAAGGAACCCAGACCCAGACCAGTGGTCATTCCGTATGTTGCGGGAGTTTCAGAGACATTGAGACGTTTATTTTCTAAACACAACGTCCCGGTGGCTTTTAAACCCCAAAATACATTACGACAAAGACTGGTTCATCCCAAAGATCCAGTCCCCCGGCACAAACAGAGTAATGTTGTGTATGCTGTTCAGTGTCAGGAGGGCTGTGATCAGTCTTACATCGGGGAAACTAAACAGCCACTGGCCAAAAGGATGGCCCAGCACAGAAGATCAACATCATCAGGTCAGGACTCTGCGGTCTACACTCATCTCCAAGCCAGCGGTCACTCTTTCAGGGATGAAGATGTTCACATCCTTGATAGAGAGGAACAATGGTTTGAGAGAGGAGTAAAGGAGGCCATCTTTGTGAAAAGAAACCGTCCATCATTAAACAGAGGTGGAGGCCTCCGGGTTCAACTGTCCCCCACTTACAATGCTGTTATTGCTAGTATCACTCAGCCCTCTGTGAATAGCAAACAACCATCAGGGTGTTAACGATCCATCGTCAGGCTGATGGTCCTCCTTGATCATGTGAGCAGCTGGTTTCGGCTGTCATCAGCCAACTGGTTGATCCACTGTGGGAGGGTGCTATTTATAAGACTGAGCTGAACACAGCTTCTCAGACTGAGGAAGTCTTTCGGACGAAAGACGAAACGTTTCTACAGTTTTTTTTTTTTTGCTTTGTTTTGTTTTGTTTTTTGAATGTCCAGAGGACCAGACTTAGCTTTTTTAGATTTTTCTACCTGGATTATTGAGCATGCATCAGGGTGTTTCTGACTTTAATTTTTTTAAGATGAGTTACGTTGGATTGTTTCAATACAAATGCAGACACATTGCTCAGACTAGTTATTAGCTCGCCAATCCATTCCAATCTGAAAACCATAGATATAACACAAAAAAAAACAAAAACAAAAAACACTTAAACTCGGATTTATAAGCACAGACTTTCCCATTTATTTCGTTAGAATATTTTAGGTGTGAAATCAAACAAAATTATTTGTGGAAAAAACAAAAAAACAACAACTTTATTTTATTTTTATTTATTTATTTATAATTATAATTAGAGAACTGCAGTATCTCGGTTGTCAGTACCTCAATCTTCTAATTCTTAAGATTGTGAGTTTTAGCCCAGGTTGCATCAGGAATGGCATTCGGCCTAAAACAATGGCCAAATCTTTCATGCAAGATCACTCACTGTTGGGACTCCAGCAGAACGGAGCAGCCAAGAGGCATACTACAACATTGGTGTATTATAATTAGGTTCAAGAGCAAACCTAGACAAATACATCCATCCATCCATCCATCCATCCATTTTCTTCCGCTTATCCGGGGTCGGGTTGCGGGTGTAGCAGCCTAAGTAAGGAGGCCCAGACTTCCCTCTCCCCAGCCACTTGAGCCATCTCCTCCAGGGGAATCCCAAGGCGTTCCCAGGCCAGCCGAGAAACATAGTCCCTCCAGCGTGTCCTGGGTCTTCCTCTGGGTCTCCTCCCGGTGGGACGTGCCCAGAACACCTCACCAGGGAGGCGTCCAGGAGGCATCCTAACCAGATGCCCGAGCCACCTCAACTGGCTCCTCTCGATGTGGAGAAGCAGCGGCTCTACTCTGAGTCCATCCCAGATGACCGAGCTTCTCACCCTATCTCTAAGGGAGAGCCCAGCCACCCTGCGGAGAAAATTCATTTCAGCCGCTTGTATCCGAGATCTTGTTCTTTTGGTCATAACCCAAAGCTCATGATGACCATAGATGAGGGTGGGAACGTAGATCCATCGGTAAATTGAGAGCTTTGTCTTTTGACTCAGCTCTCTCTTCACCACGACAGACCGGTACAGCGCCCACTTCACTGCAGACGTTGCACCTATCCGCCTATCTATCTGACGCTCCAGTTTTCCCTCATTCGTGAACAAGACCCCAAGATACTTAAACTCCTCCACTTGGGGCAGGACCTCCTCCCCGACCCGGAGAGGGCACTCTACCCTTTTCCGGCTCAAGACCATGGCCTCGGATTTGGAGGAACTGATCCTCATCCCGGCCACGTCACACTCGGCTGCAAACCGCTCCAGTGAAAGCTGTAGATCACGACCTGATGAAGCCAATAGGACCATATCATCTGCAAAAAACAGAGAAGCGATTCTAAGGCCACCAAAACGGATCCTCTCAACACCTTGGCTGCGCCTAGAAATTCTGTCCATAAAAGTTATGAACAGAATCGGTGACAAAGGGCAACCTTGGCGGAGTCCAACTCTCACCGGAAACGAGCCTGACTTACTGCCGGCAATGCGGACCAAGCTCTGACACCGGTCGTACAGGGACCTAACAGCCCGTATCAAAGGGCCTGGTACCCCATACTCCCGGAGTACCCCCCACAGGGTCCCCCGAGGGATGTGGTCGAATTCCTTCTCCAAGTCCACAAAGCACATGTAAACTGGTTGGGCAAATTCCCATGTACCCTCTAGGACCCTGCTGAGGGTGTAGAGCTGGTCCAGTGTTCCACGACCAGCACGAAAACCACACTGCTCCTTCTGAATCCGAGGTTCAACTATCCGACGGACCCTCCTCTCCAGAACCCCTGAACCCCTGAAGTTTTCTTTATTTTCTTTTTGATAAGTGCAAATGCCTATTGCCAATGTGACGTGTGCTGCTGACCACTTGACCAGGTCACCCTTGTAAAAGAGATCTCGATCTCAATGGGCTCTACCTGGTTAAATAAAGGTGATTGATTGATTGATTGATTGATTGAATAGACCTTACCAGGGAGTCTTAAGAGTGTGATCCCACTATAGTTGGAACATACTCTACGGTCCCCCTTTTTGAATGGGGGAATCACCACCCCAGTCTGCCAATCCAGGGGAACTGCCTCTAATGCCCACACAATATTGCAGAGTCGCATAAACCAACACAACCCCACAACATCCAGAGCCCTAAGGAACTCCGGGTGAATCTCATCCACCCCTGGAGCCCTGCCACCGCGGAGCTTTTTAACCAACTCGGTGACCTCAGCACCAGAGATTGGAGAGCCCGACTCAAAGTCCCCAGTCTCCACTTCCTCAGTGGAAGACGTGCCAGTAGGAATGAGGAGGTCTTCGAAGTACTCTGCCCACCGATTCACAATATCCTGAGTTGAAGTCAGCAGCACGCCACCTCCACTATAAATGGTGTTGGTGGAGTACCTCTTTCCCCCCCTGAGATGCCGGATGGTGGACCAGAATTGCCTCGAAGCCATACGGAAGTCATTCTCCATGGCCTCTAACTCCTTCCACACCCGAGTTTTTGCCTCAGAAACCACTGCATGCTGTTATGATTGCCGGTACCAATCTGCTGCTTCTGGGGTACCACAGGCCAAAAAGGCCCAATAGGACTCCTTCTTCAGCCTGACAGCATCCCTCACCGCCGGTGTCCACCACCGGGTTCGAGGGTTGCTGCCATGCCAGTGTAACCTGCACAAAATAATTAACCTGCATTTTATTTTGAAAGGGACAAATTGACGGCACGCTTTAAATTCCGGGTCAGAGGTGAGCTCGGGTGTTCCGTCATAGTTGTGCTGCTGACGCTGTGGCTGGCTGCTTGAGCTCGGCGTCTTCATAATCCATGGGAGAAACACGCTGTATCAAGCCAATTAACACGACCGGAGGAATTTATTAAGTGTTTTGTATCAACCACTCGACGGTGAGTCGTTTGTCTTATGTATTTGGGTCCTTTTTTATGAAATAGAAATACGGTGGCGACACGCCCACTCCATCCATGTATTTAAGATTAAAAGTGGTCTTAGTGATCGAAAGATCATTATTATTTTTGTTAAGTTTGTGGCCGAATGGAAGATATATACGTAAAGTATTGAATAGAGCCTTTGCTTTTTGTAATTTCATCCTTTTAAGGATAACTGTAGTTACTTTTCATTAAATTTATTGACGGCCTATAGAAATCTGGAATTGGTTAATTTCTTTTGAGTTGCGCAACAAAAGAAATTACTATTTGTTTATTGAGATAATACTGACGTAAATTAAGCTTAAATTGACTCTTATTGATTAAATATGGATAAGACTTGGAAGTGCACTGTAAAATTTGATCTGTAACATTACAGTAATTGGATATGAACTTTAATTTGATCTGAAACTTTGGTTTGATCTGTACTGTTGATGTGATCCTTGAGTTGAAGTTCATTTGAATGATTCTTGAAAAATACTTGCTGGAATTATTTTATTTGTTTTTTGTGAATGTTTAAATAGTCCTGTATATAGTTATGCTAATTTTTGTTTTATTTATGACCTTGTTTAGGTCAGGTTTTTTTTCCACCCCCTGTTCCTACCCAGGATGGCGAGCTACAGGATCCCGCAGCTGTGCGGTAGGACTTAATTGCACCAAATTATTGTTTTTCCTGGACACATTTACCCTGGATCATGAACTGTAAACTGGATATTGATTGATGGACCATTAATCAAGCAATTAATTCCTTCATCTGGAATCAAGGACTGATTTAAAATAGGAGAAAAAAAAAGAACTCTTGGGTGTACGGTAATCAGGGTCTGTTTTGTTGTATGTATTTTGTCTCTTGGTTGAAATCATTGTCTGTTTTGTTATGTGTATTTTGTCTATTTTGGTTATACTGAAAGAAAATTATCATTACAACTATTATTTTTATAAATTCCATTTCTAAGCATATGCAATACAAAATCTTAAACTTACTTTCTGTCTGATGGTGTTTTTATTCACACAACAGGCTCCTCAGCTGAACCTTATCTGACTGCCTATTAATATATCTGGCCGTGGTCAGGCGCCTAGCCTTAATAAGCGTTACACGTGGCGAGCTAGCCAGGAGCCTGTGGGTGTGAATATTTTTTTTTGGTTACTTATTTACACTTTTGAACATTTAATTCAGTCTTGGGGAAGTAAAAATAAGTAAAGATGGATTGTGTTGTTAAATCTGGTATAAATATATCACAGTCAGTGATGATTACAGGTGCTACTAGAACCGAGACTGATGGAGAAATACTTGATTGCTTGGGTAGCTATGGTGAAATTAATCGTACTTTGTATATAACTGATTCCTCAAGCAGTTTTTTTAAAAACCTGATTGTTGAGTTTGCGGATGTAACTGCTTTTTCTGCGTTACAACCGCTTCTACCTTACACTTATTCCTCTAAAATTAACACTGACCGTGTGTTCCGTGTTACTGCCTTGGCACTCGAGTACGCAGCCACAGCGGACAGCAGTAGCAGCAGCCCTCAGCCCAACTACATAGCTGAACTTAAGAAAATAGCTGATCAAAGTGGCCATCGTTTTGAAGATGTCCTGAAGACAGTAATGAGCCAGATAGGCCAACATTTGCATGTAGCAGGAGCAGATGAGCACTTTGGTGATAATGATAATGATGATGACGACTATGAAGACGGCGAGGAGGAGGATGGAGAAAAGGCAAAAGAGGACCAAGGAGTACGACCCCGTCGCAGGCCAACTGGACCCGCTCCAAGGCTGCCACTGTCCATCAATGACCTCAATCCACCTCAAATACAACGGGTTGTTGTTGAGCATGTGGTCCGAAATACTGATTTGACTGGTCCAACCCCACTTCGTCTACGTACTTTTTCAGGAAGGCTTCCTAAGCCAAGCAATGAAGCTGATTTTGAGTCTTGGCGTTCCCAGATTGAATCTCTGCTTGCTGACCCCAGCCTTTCAGCACTGCACGTCACCAGACGAATCACAGAGAGCCTGTCATCCCCTGCAGCTGACTTGGTTAAAGGTTTGGGCCCCAACACAACACCAACAGTTTTGCTAAATATATTGGATTCTGCCTTTGGAACAGTGCAGGATGGTGAAGAATTGTATGCGCAATACTTAAACATTCTGCAAAATCCAGGAGAAAGACCGTCAACTTACCTTCAAAGACTTCTGCTCACTCTTAATACTGTTGTGAAGCAAGGAGGGATCTCACCTGCTGACATAAATAAACATCTGCTGAACCAGTTTTGTCGTGGTTGTTGGGACAACACTGTCATAACCAAGTTGCAGCTGGAACAAAAGAAGGATAACCCACCATCCTTTTCTGAGTTGTTGTTGCTACTGAGGACAGAAGAAGACCGACAACATGCTAAAGAATCACTGATGAAAAAGCACATTGGAGCATCAAAACAGAAAGTTCACGTCCAGTCCCAAAGTGCCTGTCCTTGTGGGCTTTCTACATCCAATGAAGAGCTGAAAGAAATGAAAAAACAACTCCAGAAATTACAGCAGCAAATGTCTCAACTTCTGTCCAGGAAAAGTCCAGCTGAATTCAAGTCCCTATCAAGACAGAACAAATCCTACTCTTCTTCACCTCAGTTGAAAACCAAGCCCAAGCCCTGGTACTGTTTTAATTGTGGAGAAGACGGACATCTTTCCTCCTCTTGCACAAATAAAGCAAACTCCAGTCTAGTTGAGCAGAAAAAGAAACTGTTACGTCAAAAGCAGCAAGAGTGGGATGAAAAAAATTCAAAATCATTAAACTAGAAACAGCTTCTGTAGTGGGACACACAGAAGCTGTGCATATGAACGGTCCCAAAGAACACAAGACAATGACACTGCCACAAGGTCTTGTTGGCACAAAGAGCACAGGTCAAGTTCAAATAAAAGGAGATCAGTTCAACTGCCTCCTTGATTCCGGCTCACAGGTTACTACTATCCCCTACTCCTTCTACAATACTTACCTCAGGGATCATGAAATAAAACCAATAAACAACCTGTTGGAAATAGAAGGAGCAAACGGACAAAGAGTGCCTTATCTGGGATATATAGAGATCAACATGACCTTCCCGCCTGAATTGTTTGGGTTTCCTGTGGAAGTTGATACACTTGCTCTCATTGTGCCTGATGTGAAACCATCTCAACATTTGATTCTCATTGGCACCAATACCTTGGATGTTGCTTACAGCTACCATTGTGATACTCATCATAACCAGTCATTTCAACCTGCAACCTCTGGTTACATAGCTGTGTACAAGATCCTCCAGCACCGCTATGCTCAGAGTTTGGATGACTATACTGCGTCTGTCACCTTGCAGTCAAATCAGCCTCAAGTCATCACTGCTGGCCAAACCACAGTGGTAGAAGGGTGCTTAGCTACAAGATTGTGGCAAGATGAAAAACAAGTCCTCCTTGAACACCCGAGGTCCTATACTCTCCCTGGTGGGCTCATGGTTAAAACCTGCCTCATTGACTTGCCTCAACACCGACCTTGTCAATTGCCAGTTGTTGTAAGCAATGAGTCTGACCATGAGATCCATATTCCAGCGCGAGCAGTTATAGCAGAAATCAGCACTTTTCAGAGTGTGATCTCAAAAGAGCAAAAAGTCCAGAACTCAACCCAGTCTACAGAGTCGCTACAACCTTCTCAACTACAATACAATTTTGGAGACTCGCCTTTATCCCCAGAATGGAAACAACGAATCATCCAAAACCTCAACAGCATTCCTGAGGTGTTTGCAAAGCACGACCTGGACTTTGGCCGGACAGACAAAGTTAAACATCAAATAAAGTTGTCTGATCCCACTCCCTTCAAACAAAGGCCAAGACCAATCCACCCTCAGGATGTTGACGCTGTAAGAAAGCACTTACAAGAACTTTTTGATTCAGGAGTCATACGTGAGTCCGACTCACCATTTGCCTCTCCAATTGTGGTTGTACGCAAAAAGAACGGCGGTGTACGCCTCTGTATTGATTACAGAAAGTTAAATCTCCAAACTATAAGGGACGCCTATGCTCTCCCCAAGCTTGAAGACACATTTTCTGCCCTTTCTGGATCAAAATGGTTCACTGTGTTGGACCTCAAGTCAGGATATTACCAGATTGAGATGGAGGAAAATGATAAATCCAAAACTGCCTTTGTCTGTCCATTGGGCTTTTGGGAATTCAATCGCATGCCACAAGGGGTCACTAACGCCCCAAGCACATTCCAACGGTTGATGGAAAGATGCATGGGAGAATTAAATCTAAAAGAAGTCTTGGTTTTCATCGATGATTTGATAATTTTTGCACCTACCTTGGAGGAACATGAAAAACGCCTGATGGAAGTTCTCAACAAACTTAAGGACTTTGGGTTGAAGTTGTCAGTCGAGAAATGTGTGTTTTTCCAAACATCTGTGAAATATCTGGGGCATGTAGTATCCCAGAATGGTGTTGAGACGGATCCCGATAAGATCAAAACACTTACTACTTGGCCAGTGCCCAAGAACCTGAAAGAGTTGAGATCTTTTCTTGGGTTCTCTGGATACTACCGCCGTTTCGTCCAAGGATATTCAACCATAGTTAAGCCACTGCATGACCTGACTGCTGGTTATCCGCCATCCCAGAAGAAATTGAGACCAACTGTAAAACCAGAGAATTACCTGAACCCCAAATCACCTTTTGGAGGACGGTGGACATCCGTGTGCCAGCAGGCTTTTGAAACCATCATTGAAAAACTAAC
>JBBPBX010057850.1:1887-22288 GCA_038048925.1 Garcialebias charrua
GGGGGGGCGGCGCCATGCGCGGGAGGCGCACGGTGGTCGACGTGGGGCGCGGGGGGTGGGTTTGAAGCCGCTTTATTTTAATTTAACCAATTTGTGTCGTTGCATTTAATTTTTTTTAAACTCAGAATATTTTCTAAATAACGAAATATGAAGTTATTAGTGGAGAAATTCCGTCTGGATGACAGCAGACTGACGCTCCTAAAATATACGACAGGTCCGGACCACTCGTAAATTTTGTTCGTATCTGAAAAAAATCGTAGGATACGAAAACATTGTTGAATGCCACAAATGATCCTAAATCACTCGTACGCACAGTTTAAGAACAAATCTGTGCGTACGAACGGTTCGTGCATGAGGCCCATTGTATATAATAAATGTAATGACCAAAACACAGATCAGCTGGTGTTGAAAGCAACAGAATAGTAATGGGTCTTTAAACAGGATTTGAAAACCGAGAGGGAAGGGGGCCTGTCTGACGAGCAGAGGTAACTCGTTTCAGAGTCTTGGGTCTGCTACAAAGAAGGCCTTGTCACCTCTGCATTTAAGACGAGTTCCTGGAACTGTTAAAAGTAGCAGGTCCGTTGACCTCAGAGCACGTAGTGGGAGATACTGGTGTTCAAATCAGAGAGCTAGGCGGAGGCGAGACTGTTCAGCGATTTGTAGACATACAGGAGCATTTGATCTTTGATGGAAACACAAAAGGATCTGTCAGTGAGGTAGGATCTGAACCAATTGAGGGCTGACCATATGATACCCACCCACTGCTCCAACCTAGCAATGAGGATCTCATGGTCAATGGTGTCGAAAGCAGATGTAAGGTCCAATAGGACAAGCAACACAGAGTCACCAATGTCTGTGGACAAGAAGATGTCATTAAAAACCTTCAGTAGGACAGTTTCAGTGCTGTGGAGAGGTTTAAAGCCAGATTGGAATAACTCAAGGATAGCGTGATCCTCCAGGAAGTACTTCAACTGGGACGCGACTATTTTCTCTAGCAGTTTAGAAACAAATGGGAGTCTGGAGACAGGCCGGAAGTTATAAGAAATTACGGTTTACGGGAGGGGTGGGGGGGTGGGTTTGATGAGTTGAGCAGTGGTTTTAAAGGGAAGAATAAAAACAACTCACTCAAAAGGCGGAGTTTTTCATTCAGACAGGCTGAATTCATATCTTCCGTCTTTTGTAAACACATCCTCCACATTTAATGAGAAGGATGACCTGAAGCAACTATTCAAAAGTAAAAAAAGAAAAACAGTTTTGGTGTAATGACACAAACAGGAGTTGGAGCGGCTGTGCTCAGTGACTCATCCATGTACCAGCCAGCCCCGCCTCCTCACCTGTGAGAGAAGACGAGCGCTGACAGCTGTCGGAAAACACAGAGTGGTAAGATGCTTAACAAAAAATATTACCCAAACAACACAGGGACATTTCTGTCCCCACACACTCAGGTAAAAACATGAACCTACAGTTAAAGTGAGAGCTTTACGCAGAGGTTATCCATCTCTCTCTCTTATCAGCCTGACAGAAATGATCAGTGAAGGTGACTCTCCACGGAAGCTGTGCTTGTTTTGTTCACCCGCTAATGCCGTTTCTTCTGCCCAATCGGGCACAGAGGGGAACATTGTAAGAACCGTTACGCAGAAGTTGATAAATGGCCTTATTCATTCCAGCCTCCCATGGGTCAGTGTGGGTGACGCCAACTCGACGGCAGTAGAGGCTTATTTATTCTCCCTCACGAGACAAAACATCCACGCGATCCTACTCTCAGAGTTCAGCTCATCGTAGCAGGAAACATGCAGCTTGAACAAATGGATGCATCGTTTAATCCACAAGAGTTACACTCTGCAGTTTGCGAGAACACCACCAAAATTCAATGGAGGGTTAGAAACCAAGTTAACATTTCCAGGACAAGGTGTGGTCCTCCAATCAGAGCTGATGGAGCGTCTAGAAAAAAAAGTGATTTCCAGAGTTCCCCTGGGAGAGGAGGAAGCTGGTTTTTACTCCCGTTACTTCCTGTTTCTGAAGAAATCGAGGGGGCTCAGACCATCTCTGGATCTGTCTGCCTTCAACAAATTCATCATGGAACAACCTTTTCACATGCTGATATTGAAACATGTTCTCAAATACGTGACGCAAGGGGAATGGTTTGTGTCATTAGATTAGAACGTAGCAGCCCAATTTTTAAACAGTACACGTAAAAGAGAGCACATTACACCAGTGTTGGCCTCCCTACACTGGCTACCAGTTCATCTTCGAATCCAGTTCAAAATTCTTATGTATGTCTACAAATCGCTGAACAGTCTTGCCCCCGCCTATCTCTCTGATTTGATACACCCATATGTCCCACCACGTGCTTTGAGGTCAGCGGACCAGGTACTTTTAAGAGTTCCAGGAACTCGTCTTAAGCGCAGAGGTGACAGGGCGTTCTCTGTAGCAGGCCCAAGACTCTGGAACGAGTTATCACTGCTTGTCAGACAGGCCCCCACCCTCTCGGTTTTCAAATCCTATTTAAAGACCCATTACTATTCTGTTGCTTTCAACCACCAACTGATCGGTGTTTGGTCGTTTTATTTATAATCTGCAATATTTTTATGTCTTTTTTTATACTTCATTGTGTATGTTGCCTGTTGTTTGTTTGTTTGTACAGTACTTTGGTTAGCCTTGTCACTGTTTAAAGTGCTTTATAAATAAAATGCTATTGTATGGTATGGTATAGATCTGAAGGACGTATATATTTTCACATTCTAGTAATGAACAAACCTAGGAAGTACTTCAATTTTTCCTTTCAATGGGCTTGTTTTCAGTACAACCGCTTGCCTTTTGGGCATGCACTCACCCCACACACGGTCTCAAAACGCATAGAGGCAACTCTCCAACCGCTTCGAACGAGAGGGATAAAAATCCTGTTTTATCTGGATGACCTCCTGCTGTTATCTCAGTCCAGAAAAGAGGCAGAGACACAAACAGTTGTTTTAGTGAAACATTTGTCTCATCTGGGATTCACCATAAATTGGGAGAAGAGCTCTATAATTCCGTCTCAGCAAATTGCATGCCTAGGAGTGAATCTAAACTCAGTGAATGACAGCTGCCCTGTCAGAACAGAGAAGGGAATTCCTGACGTCACTGCTTCAGTTCGTCCGGCCTCTCTGGTTCAATCGACTGAAAATCGACCTTGTAAGTCACAAACGGTGTCTGATCACTGTCCCCCCCATCTGTGGGAGCGGATCTGAACCACTAAGGGAATTCCTTGAACTTGTCAGAGGGAGTTCCCCTGGGCAAAGTGACATCATTCACGCCGGTGTTCACAGACGCGTCCCTTTCTAGCTGGGGAAGGACATACCTGTCAAAAACGACAAGAGATATGTGGTCGGCTGGCACGTTTTCTAACATAAATGTACTGGAACTTCTCATAGTACAGAAGGTTCTCAGACATTTTGACCCATTGGTTCAGGATCATCACATGATGATCCACACAGACAACAGAACCGCAGCAGCGTACATATATCGCCAAGGAGGCGTGCGTTCAGCCCAACTGCTGAATACAGCCAGGAAACTGCTCTGCTGTACGTATACACGTTCGATCAAAGCAGTCTACATCCCAGGCGTTCTAAACAGGGGAGCAGATATTATGTCCAGAGGAGGTCCTTTGGACATGGATTGGTCTCTTCATCCCGATCTAATCTCACAAATCTGGAGCAGGTTCGGGAGAGCAGAGGTGGACCTGATGACCACTCGGGAGAACTCTCAGTACACCCTGTTCTTCTCTCTAAACCCACGGGATGCTCCGCCACTGGGGGTGAATGCGTTTGAGTACAAACCATGGCCAAAGATGCTCATTTATGCTTTCTCCCCAGTCCCTTTACTATCAGCACTACTGGAGAGGGTGAGAGAAGAGAATCTGACAATGGTTCTAATTGCCCAGAATGCACGAATGCCTCATGGTACCCGGTTCTGCAACAGCTGACGTGTCAATCATGGAAGCTGCCATGGAGAGAGGATATGCTCCTACAGGTGGAAGGAGCAATCAGGAGTTATCCTATATCCCTTTAGGCCTGGTTGCTGATCGAGAATTCTTAGAAAATGTTGGTTTTTCAAAAGACGTAATATGCACTATCTAGGGAGCACGCGCAAAATCCACAACAGCTGTTTACACTTCTAAATGGGCTGCTTTTCAGTGATGGTGCCTAGAAAAAGAAGTTGATCCGACTTCCTGTCCCCTGGGCTGCATTTTATCCTACTTGCAGCTGCTGTTGGACAGAAATTTAGCTTTCAGCACAATTAAAACTTATGCTACAGCAATTGCTTCCTGTCAAGAAGGTTTTAACGATAGAACAGTTTTCAATCACCCTTTAACAAAACGGTTTCTGAAAGGTGTACGCCGGCTCAGCAGTGACGTGTGTCCTGGCACCACAGTGGGACTTAGTATTTGTCCTCAGTGTAATAACTAAAGATCCGTTTGAGCCCTTGGACCAGATATCTTGGAAATATCTGTCATTTAAAACAGCCTTGTTATTAGCTCTGACGTCAGCTAAAAGGGTGAGCGACTTGTCAGGTCTATTCGTCGCTCCTTCTTGTCTCAGATTTCAAGGAGATGGAAATTCAGCAGAACTCTGATCAAATCAAGCTTTTATACCCAAAAGCATAACAAGTTTGTTCATGTCATAAGTCATTACGTTGGACGGGTTCTGTCCCCTTCCCCACAAAACTGCGGAGGAGGAACAATTTCACTTGCTCTTCCTAGTACGCACATTCAGGTGTTATGTGACACGTACAACTGAGGTACGTAAATCCAATCAGTTGTTTGTACATTTCAGGAGATGAGCACAGGGTCAGCCTTTATCTTACCAGCGTTTGTCACATTGGTTATGTGAAACTATTTCACATGCCTATAGTTCTTTTGGTCTTCAACTGCCTGAAGGACTCAGGGCTCACTCCACCAGGGGGATTTCAACCTCCACAGCTCTGCACAGAGGGGTGTCTGTGTAGGACATCTGCTCTGTGGCCTAATGGTCATCACCGACCCCCTTCATCCGTTTTTATTTACGAGATGTCTCCAGCTCTTCACTGACACATTCAGTTCTCAGAGTTATGTCAGGGTGATTTTTTACAGTCAAACAACTATAAAAGATAAAATTAAAAATAAGAAAGGAAAACAACAAGAAAAACAACAAACGATAAAAACAACCCAGCCTTGTTCTGTCATTATTTGGTGGGCGTTGTTTTGTACAAATTTCCTTCAAACAGGAAAATTCCTTCTTCCTCATTGGAAATGTTTCCTATCCTTATTCCTCTATTGTCTGATATGAATAAACATTCCTTCAACTACAATCAGGCACAGAGGTTGCACGCCTGTAATCCTATATGCACCAGATGCATGGATCAATGGTGCTTAATTATGCTTGAATAAAGAATGAGGTTTAGGCAGATGTCAGGGTGTTTTTTTATGGTTCTCAGACAGACCCAATGAGGCATGGACCATATCCTACTCCGCCCTTTAAACCCAATAGTGACAGCTTTTAAAGGGCGTAGCTTACACAAAATAGAACGTTGGTTATGTATTGTAACCCCAGATTACATGAGTGTAAGCGTAGCCCTTTAAAACTTGGACCTCACTATCTCTCAAATGGCTGAAGAAAAGAATATTCCTTTGGGAGTCGAGTTCCGGTCCAGATGCAAATCATAGCGGACCGGGTGGGGCCCACACAGCAGTTGGGCGTGGACTAGAAGTGTTCAGTGTTCAATGCGCTGTGCACGGGTAAACCCAATAGCAACAGCTTTTAAAGGGCTATGTTTACACTCATAGAATCTGGGGGTACAATACGTAACCAACGTTTCTATTGTTAAAAGCTCTTTTTAGATTTCTACAATCTTATGGCTATCAGTCATATGTTGAATTGCTATTTCCAAAAATGTTGTTTGTGTGTTTTACAAATATAAAATGTGAGTTTCTTTTTTTTCTAATGAGGGCTGGGATGCTTCCCTCAGGGATTGGCAGTTATGTGGGGGAGGGGGGTGTATGGGGGCAGGAGTGGTGGCGATCTAAAGGACAGACTCACACAGTGCCCCATTCAAGGTAAAATCACCACTATACACAAAATTTAAGATCTAATTGACATGTAAGATCTATTTTTAAATTATACATAATGGAGGTAATACTATTAGCAAAATATCTCATGACCCATCCATCCATTTTCTTCCCCTTATCTGGGATCTGAGCTTGGGGGTAACAGACAAAATAGGGATGCCCAGACTTCCCTCTCCCCAGCCACGTGAGCCAACTCCTCCAGGGTAATCCCAAGGTGCTCCTAGGCCAACCGAGAAACATAGTCCCTCCACCGGCGTCTGGGTCTTCCTCTGGGTCTCCTCTTGATGGGACGTGCCCAGAACACCTCACCAGGGAGTCGTCCAGGAGGCATCCTAACCAGATGGCCAAGCCACCTCAACTGGCCCCTCTTGATGTGGAGAAGCACCAGCTCTACTTTGATCCCTCTTGGATGACTGAGCCCCTCACCCAGTCTCTAAGGGAGAGCCTAGACATCCTACGGAGAAAACTCATTTTGGCCGCCTGTATCTGTGATCTTGTTCTTTCAGTCACAACCCAAAGATCATGACCATAAATGAGGGTAGGAACGTAGATCGACTAGTAAACTGAGAACTTTGCCTTTTGACTCAGCTCTCTATTCATCACGATAGACATGTACAGTGCCTGCTTCACTACAGATGCTGCACCTATCCGCCTATCGATCTCACGTTCCATTTTACCCTCATTTGTGAACAAGATCCCAAGATACTTAAACTCCTCCACTTGGGCAGGACCTCCTCCCTGACCTAGAGAAGTCAAAGTCAAAGTCAACTTTATTGTCAGAACTGTGCAAATATGAGAGTAGTGCAAACTGAATGAGCACATGACCAAGAGTTTAGTGAATAACCCGTTTGATGACACAGAGTCCAGTGTTGAAATCTTTGTGATGTGTGGTAATGTGTGAGAAAGTTTTTTTGTGTTAAGGCAGTTCAAATGGGAGGGGAGGCAGAGCAGGCAGAGTGTTTAGCATCCTGACTGCCTGATGAACAGAGCTGTCTCTCAGTCTGCTGGTTCGAGCCTGGAGACTTCTCAGTCTCCTCCCTGATGGCAGCAGTCTGAAGCAGCTGTGTAGTGGGTGTGTGGGATCACCTGCCATGCAGAGGGCTTTCCGAGTGAGGCGGTTGCTGTGTAAGTCCTGCAGTGAGGGGAAGGAGGTGCCGACGATCTTCTCAGCTGCTCTCACGATGCGCTGGAGGCTCTTGCGGCAGGATGCAGTACATGCACCAAACCACACAGTGATGCAGCTTGTCAGGACACTTTCTATGGCACCTCTGTAGAAGGTGCACATGATGGGGGTTGAAGCTCCAGCCCTTTTCAGCTTGCGGAGAAAGTAGAGACGCTGGTGAGCCTTCTTGGCCAGTGATGCAGTGTTCCTGCTCCAGGACAGGTCCTTCTGAGACGTGCACTCCCAGGAACTTGGTGCTGTCTACTCTCTCCACTGCGGTGCTGTTGATGGTCAGAGGGGCATGTTGGGCATCCCTCTTCCTGAAGTCCACAACAATCTCCTTTGTCTTCTCCACGTTGAGAGTGAGATTGTTGTGTCCGCACCACAAGGCCAGGCGGCTCACCTCGTTCCTGTAGTCCGTCTCATCGTTGTTGCTGATGAGACCTACCACTGTTGTGTCGTCCGCAAACTTGATGAAGTGGTTGGAGCTGTATGATGGTGTGCAGTCGTGTGTTAGCAGGGTGAATAGAAGGGGGCTCAGCACACATCCTTGTGGGGCCCCTGTGTTCAATGTGATGGTGCTAGATGTGTTACTCCCGACCCGTACTGTTTGTGGTCTCCCGGTCAGGAAGTCTAGCAGCCAGTTACACATTGAGGTGTTCAGCCCCAGAAGGATCTCTACCCTTTTTTTTCTGGCTCAAAACCATGGCCTCAGATTTGGAGGAACTGATCCTCATCCCGGTCGTGTCACACTCAGCTGCGAACCGTTCCAGCGAAAACGGCAGATCACAACCTGATGAAGCTGATAGGACCACATCATCTGCAAAAAACAGAGAAGTGATCCTAAGACCACCAAAACGGATCCCCTCAACACCTAGGCTGCGCCTAGGAATTCTGTCCATGAAAGTTATGAACAAAGAGCAACCTTGGTTGAGTCTAACTCTCACTAGGAATGAGCCCAACTTACTGCCAGCAATGCAGACCAAGCTCTGACACCGTTCGTACAGGTACCTAACAGCCCGTATCAAAGGGCCTGGTATCCCATACTCACGGAGTACCTCCCACATGGTTCCCTAAGGGAGGCGGTCGAACGCCTTCTCCAAGTCCACAAAGTACATGTAGACTGGTTGGGCAAACTCCCACGTACCCTCCAGTACCCTACTCAGAGTGTAGAGCTGGTCCAATGTTCCACGACCACGACAAAAACTACACTGCTCCTCCTGGATCCGAAGTTTGACTATCCAATGGACCCTCCTCTCCAGAACCCCTGAATAGACCTTACCAGGGAGGCTTAAGAACGTGATCCCCGTATAGCTGAAACACACTCTATGGCTCCACTTTTTGAATAGGGGGACCAGTACCTCAGTCTGCCAATCCAAGGGAAATGCCCCCGATGTCCATGCAATTTTGCAGTCATATAAGCTAACACAACACCACATTATCCAGAGCCTTAAGAACTTAACAAACCACCTCAGTGACCTCAGCACCAGAGATTGGAGAGCCCGACCCAAAGTCCCCAGGCTCTGCTTCTTCAGTGGAAGATGGGCCAGTGGGATTGAGGAGGTCCCACTAACCCATGACATCACGAGTTGAGGTTAGTAGCACATCACCCACACTATAAATAATGTTGGTGGTGTACCTCTCTCCCCGCCTCCCCAGAGATGCCGAATGGTGGACCAGAATTGCCTCAAAGCCATACGGAAGTCATTCTCCATGGCTTCTCGGAACTCCTCCCACATCTGTGTTTTTGCCCCAGCCAGCTTCTGTAACTGAGGATAAGACTGCCAGGGTCCCCTCCCTCAGCTACCACCCATCTTACATTGCACCCGACCCCTTTGGCCCCTCCCACAGGTGGTGAGCCCATGAGAAGGGGGACCTACATATCCTCTTTGGGCTGTGCCCAGCCAGGCTCCATAGGAACGTGAGACTTACATGAACCCCAGGTGCTCGCCAGCGTCCCCATCTCCAAGCCTGGCTCCAGAGTGGGGCCTCTGTGACCCACGCCCAGGTGAGGGAACACTGTTTTCATCCATTTGTTTCATCAGAACGGGTCTCTAGGCTGCACTTTGTCTGGTCCCTCACCTAGGACCTGTCTGCCTTGGGTGAACCTACTAGGGGCGTGAAAGCCCTGACAGCATAGTTCCTAGGATCATTGGGACACTCAAACCCCTCTATCATGGTAAGGTGGCAGCCCAGGGAGGGGATCTCATGATCCATTGGACTTTAAAAAAAGTAAGCTGTTATAAAGTAATCATTAGTATGTCTCCAACTGATTACCTTTTGGCCTGGTACATTTCAACAAGGGTAACTCCAGAGTGGAGTAAGATCCATCCTCTTTTTGTTCAGAAGCCCTTGAGGTGAGCTTAACTAAATCTTGTCAATATGTCTCAACCTCCCACATACAATCAGGTTCCTTCCCCACCTGAGAGATGATGTTCTATATGTAAAGAGGCAGGATTGATAAGCCAGGATCAGGGCATTAAGGACCTTGCCTTTGGTTACCCCCCATGGAATCATCCATTGAATCACCAGACCTGCAAGTGGTGGGCCCATGGGAAGACAGACCCATGTAGCTTACTCTGGATGACCGACAAGCCCTTTCCCTAGGCCTGGCTCCAGAGTGGGGTTCAGGTAACCCACGTCCAGTTGAGGGACATTGCACTCCTTGTTCTCTGTCCATACAAGTGTTCTGAATCTTGGTACGGCCTGTCACCTGGGACTAATCTGCTTTGGGAGACCCTACCAGGGACAGCATAGCTCCTAGATTCATTCAGGCACAAAAACTCCACCAGAACCATTGGGTAAATATTTTATAAATGTAATTGTTATTGAAAATATACACAGTAATTTACACTTTAACTTTTTAAGTGCAGGTTTGAAATCGGTCTATAGCTTAGCATAAAGGCATAGAGTTGCCAGAATATAGAATATTTATTTATTGTATTGGTTATAACTCTAGTGGAGGAGTCCAAGTATCTCAAGGTTTTGTTCACGAATAAGGGAAGAATGGAGCGTGAGATTGACAGACGGATTGGTACAGTGTCTGCAGTATTGCGGACTCTGTGCCAGTCCATTTTGGTGAGGAGAGAGCTGAGCTGTAAGGCTCTGTTTACTGGTCGGTCCACATTCCTACCCTCACCTATAATCATGAACTCTGGATAGTGACTGAAAGAATACAGGGTGTAGACATGACTTTCATCTGCAAGGTAACTGGACTCTTCCTTAGAGCCAGTGTGAGAAGTTCAGTTATCCACGAGAGACTCAGAGTAGAAACACTTCTCCTCTGCAACAAAAGAAGCCAGTAGAGGTGGTTTGGGCATTTTTATAAGGATGTTTCCTGGGCACCTCTTTAGGTAGGTGCTTCAGGCATGTCCGACTGGGAGGAGACCCCGGGAAAGACCGAAGACATGCTGGAGACACTTGGTCTCTCAGTTGGCCTGGCATTTTGTTTTTACACCTGATGCCCTTCCTGATGCAACCACAGACCACCAAGCTACCACAGCCCTCTGTGTGGAGCATAGAGCTGTTATCTAGGGTGTCTGGGGGAGCAGATGGTGGGGGTTAAGGACATTGCTTAAGGGCCCAGAGTGAGGCAAATGAGGTTGGAGGCAGGTGTGGGTGTTTCACAATTTCCACTCACATTGTAAGGATTCTAGTTTATTTAGTTATAGGCCTTACTTTCAGTTTACTGAGTGGCAGGAATGTGCTGATTACTCCCAGCTGTCACCACTTCCTTGATGAGAAGACTCCAGTACTTAAGGCCTTGGGAAGCATTTGGACTCTGCTGGAATATTATCCCATTTATGGTAATTGTGTTCAGCTCAGCCTAGATTCAGAGTTCTATACTTTGACTAAAACTTGTTTTCTCTTACCTCCAGTAGCTTCCACACTATCCTGGTTCTGCCTCGTGCATCCCTGCACCTGAAGTTTTTCCCATTGAGTCTTCTCCCTCATTCAAGCCTTTGCCCAGAACAACCTTTCATTCATCCAGCATCCAGATCAAAGGTTTGCCCTGCCACCTTCATCTCATACCCCACTCCAATCTGGTTTTCTTGGTCTGGTTCGCCCATCGTATGCCACTGGATCCAACTCCAAGCCTGCAAGACAAAATATTCAAGTAAGCCATACTAGTCAGCTCTACTGGACAATTATTGACTACATCCCTGTTTTGCTGCCATACTAATCCTGTCTCTCCCGACAGTCAACTCCCGAGTTCCTGCACTGCACTGTAAATAAACTTTAAAATACATTTTTAACCAGCCAATAAAAACAGAGCTTGAATTTGAATTTCAGCAGAGCAAGGGGGAGCAGAGCCATATATGGCTTTGAGGGGGAGGGATCAGAATGCTTTCCCTGTTGAAAAAATTTCTAAGTGCTGTGTTCTACAGAAACTGCAGACTGCACCTTTAACCTCACGCAGACTCTTCACTGGTACATTTTCATCTTTAAATCATTTCTTGGTCTGCTGCATGAGTGCTACATGTCTCTGCATGAGTGCAGCTACAGCGTGCGCTCTCAGGACATGATTACCTTCAGTGTTCCATCAGTGAGAACTGAGCTTGGCAAAAGGGCCTTCTCCTACTCTGCTTCCTGGAATATCTTACAAAAAGATCTGAAGATCTCGACCTTGACCTCTCTAAATGGCTTTAAGAATCTGTTGGACTCCTGGCAAAAACCAATGCCGACATGTTCCTGTTTTTGATTTTCTACATCTGCCTTACAATCTGCCTGTTTTGCTACTTTGATATATTTGTTTTAACTTGTTAAAAAAAAGAAAAAAACATCTGTATGCCTCTCTCTCTTATGTTTGTCTATTGTTGATTGTCCAAGGAAAATATGCTGTTGCTGTTGTCATCATTCTTTAGTTTATAGCCAAGTCTCTCTTGTAAATGAGTCCTCTAGGCTCAAAGAGATTAACCTGCCTAAATAAAGGTTGAATGAAAAAAATATATATCATTAAGAAATTGTGCTCACAAATAGCTGTATGTAACATTCTAATAGACAGTCTCTTATTGAGGTGTTATTATTATAGTGTGTTATTTATTGTGGTGGACTGCTGGTCACATGGCCTCAGGGAGGGATTATGGGTAAAATGTTTATTCCTTAATCATTTCAGTTAGCTGTTTAGCTTTGTTTTTCTAGTGATTAGTCTCTTCTTGTTAGCCTAGTTTATGTGTTCATTATGTGTTAGTTTGTGTTAGACCATTCAGTAGAGTAACCATGAATGATGGAGGTAGTTGTCATGAAGACCTGTGGGGTTCAATATGTCTGTGTGTTGAACAGTAATACAAAATCTATAAGACGCCATCTGTTAATTTGTTTTTGATCTGCAACAAGACCTGTACATGTTTCTCAGTAGATGTGTGCTGCCACTTATGCTACAACGTAAACACCTGTGGCTTACACACAGACACGGTTTATACATGTACAATTTTTTTATTTTAAATTTAGTGTTTGCAGCTATACTCAGGTTTGCTATATAGTCTGGAAATGATGGTATTATGTTCACAACATGCACAAACGTATGAACAGAGTGCATTTCAAACCCCCCTTTTTTGCTGCACGACTGGGAACAGCAAGTGTCAGAGTAGCAAACAGGTCTACTCATGGCTATGTAGTTTCAAATTCACCTCAGTTGTAATTTTAAAGTTATTTTCACAAATCTTGCTTAAATAATACTGTATGTTTATGGTCAGAAGTGAAATAAGTAAGGGATTATAAAAGGGTTTCTGACTACAGATCTGTGTGTCACAAACTTTTAACATGGCAGTTTTAACTTGAAAACTCCTGACAGTTCATGTTGAGATCTCCGCTACTTTCTAGAACAAGAGTATGTGTACACAAGCGCTTTGTACAAGTAGAAGTATGTGAGTCAGACTGTTGTACAGCTCAGACTGATAGACACCTAACAGTTTTTGACAAGCTGAACACAGAGGGTAAAATGTCCTGAAGCATATTCATGCCACCCCTGTTACAGCAAAAAAGAACCACAATATTTGAAGAGTTTATTGTCTGTCCCATAAAGATGTTAGCATATAAGCCCCGGAGCAACATCATTGCCATTCTGATCAATGATGAAAAAAGGATTACAAAAGAATAGAGATCAGATTTGATGAAGTACATGAGAAAACAATCATCTCTGGATCCACCAAACAGCTCAAACACATTTTACAGTGTAAACATTGTTCAAAGTTAAAAAAAAATAAAGTTGGCATTTTGATATCTTACAGTTATTATGCATTTACAGTTTAAAGACCGTGTAAAGTGAATTTCAACATTTTCTTCAATAAACATTATAAATGTCGTAATTGTAATCTTGTAAATGAGTAAAAAGTCTCAAAATTGTAGCTCAATTAATTTTGGAGTTATAGATCAAACTGTGTATAAACACATTTCTCTTTCAGGATTTTTTAGGCGTGGTTTAAATGTGACCGCGTTTCGTCACGCGGTCACAAGCCCCACCCCCTGCAGCTCCAGCCGTTATAAATGCGTTCTTCGGTGGAGCCGTTCACTCGCTACCGACCGTCTCCCTCCAGTACTGGCGTGCTGCTGGAGCGACCACATGCCACCTGCACCTCCGCGCACCTCCGCCCCCCCCCCCGCGCGCGCGCGTGTGTGTGGCGATCAGACCCCGCATGCATGTGACCGGGTCGCGCGCGCGCGTGTGTGTGTGGCGATCAGACCCCGCATGCGATGTGACCGGGTCGCGCGCGCGCGCGTGTGTGTGTGTGTGGCGATCAGACCCCGCATGCGATGTGACCGGTTCGGACCGCGAGTCCGCGTGTGTGTGTGTGTGGCGATCAGACCCCGCATGCGATGTGACCGGTTCGGACCGCGAGTCCGCTCATCTTCTAAAATAGCGCTGATTATAACAGCGGAGTTATGTGTCCTCAACTTTAAAAACATAACCAGAGTTGTTAGTGCACTAAAAACAGCGTAACTCTTGGAAAAAGGAGCTGCTGGAAGCCAGAACTCAGATAAAAACAGAGCAGGTGATCTCTGCTTCCCCCGTATGCCTCCCCACACAGCTCAGCTCTGAAGGGGGCTGGACATGGCGCAGTACTGCGCTGAAATCACGCCCACGTGCGACACGCCCCCAGCGTTCTAGAGCAAGTCAAAATCATGTTTTTTCATGATTTTTGAGACTTAATTTTATAAGGAAATCAATGTTTTTAATCAGTCAGATTTATATGGGTGATTAATAACACATATTTATGCCGTGTGACAAAATAAAAACACAAATTTAATTTCACTTTACACGGTCTTTAAATTTTATGATTTTTTTTTTACTTTATTTGATTTTATACAGTTTGCACTCATCTGCAGGCCAGCTGTCACTCTTTCAGGGATGAAGATCTGCCCATCCTTGATAGAGAGGGACATTGGTTTGAGAGAGAAGTGAAGGAAACCATCTTTGCGAAGAGAAACCATCCATCATTAAACAGGGGCGGAGGCCTCTGTGTCCATCTATCCCCATCTTACAATGCTGTCATTGCTAATATCACTCAGCCCTCTGTAAATAGCAAGCTACCATTAGTGCACTAATGATCAGTCACTAGACTGATGGTCCTCCTTTATCATGTGAACAGCTAGTTCTGGATGTCACTAGTAAACTAGTTGATCCACTATGTGAAGGTGCTATTTATAAGACTGAGTTTGTTGTAGATCCTTAGACTGAAGAAGCCCTTTGGATATGTAGCCAGACAGGTATGGATAAAAAATAGGCAACTTTAGTTTAAAAATAAAAAAAACTATTTTTAATAAAAAGTGAAATAGGTTAAAATGACTTTACCAAAAGTTACCCTTAAGGCACACAGACCCGTTGCAGATGAAGCATGAGACAAGTTCACACAGACACCAATAAATTGCACAATTGTTTGTTTAATTAAAAATGCTAACTTTTAAAACCACTCACTTTAAAAGGCAGTTATAACTCCAGACAACAATAAAAGTGCAATTCAATATGATGTTCTAAAAAAAGAAAAACCTTACTGGCAAATCGTACACCGTAATAGAATTAATACCACCGCCTGGGAGATGTTCAGTTAATCAAGCCACAGCTGTCCAAAGAGTCCTGGGAAGAACCACAGCGCCACAGTTGATGCCACTCACACTGGCACCAGGACGATTAGTCCGGGCTGAACCTCAGTCGGCCTCGATCAGCCACACAGGACGGGTGGTGCAGCCAGAACAGTGGGCATCAAACCAGCAGCCAGGACGACAAGACGACAGCCAACGGACCAGCCAGATGGAAGGTGAAACGCCAGTCAGGACAACCCGCACAGCAGGAAACAAATGGTCAAGGACAAACAGCAGCAGCTAACAATAATAAATATTAGAATTAAAATCTAAAAGCATTTAAAAACGAGAGAAGAAAACTAAGACTTTACTCACCACTGCTGTGAGACGATAGGTCAGCAATATAATGTCCTTAAAAAATAAATATTAAAATAAAAATCTAAAAGCATTAAAAAAAACAAAGGAAGAAAGCTAGGGCTTTACTCAACACCGTTGTGAGACGATAGATCAGCAATATAACTTCCTTAAACGCACTATCAGAGCGTGCATGTATTTACAACTGGCGTGGCACGCCACAAATGCCACGGTCTGAACCGGAAGAAGAAAGATGTGAAATCAGCCAATGAGGAAGGGTCCTTTATACACAGGTAGCCAGCACCCGACCCAATCATATCTCAGCACTTATGATGCGTTCAAGGCCTACAGGGCACATTGCCACAGATAAGTTGTTTTTAAAAATGATTTTAAATGCCGGCAGATCTGTTTGCAGTCTGCTTTTACTAGTTTTGAACATTCTTCATTTGGAATTGGCCGCTCTCATGTCATCTTGTGTGTCGTCATCTATTGATCACGCAAGCACAATAAGGATTTTATAAATGACTTTTCCGAATTTCTGGCCGACATCCTACCCAAATATGACTTTGTTCTAGTTCTTGGAGATTTTAATATTCGCGTGGACTGTCCTGAAGAGCCCATCTCCAGGAGCTTTTTAAACGTTATTGACTCTTTTAATTTTGTACAGTCCATGTCCGTTCCAACTCATGAACTCGGGCACACATTGGACTTGGTCCTGTCTCATGGTCTGGATGTCTCCAATTTGGACATATGGGACGCTGTGTTTTCAGATCATAAGCTGATCATTTTTGACATTCCAACTCACTGTCCAGTTCAAGTGCGTGCTACTCCTCAGCGCTGTTGCATGTTTAACTCCTCCTCTCCAGCCCTGTTCTCCTCCACTTTTCTTGGTGTCTGCAAGGATAACTCTGAAGACTCTCTTTGTTTAAATATTGATGAACTGGTTTCCAGCTTCCACTCTGTTTGTTCACAAACACTGGACACGATCGCTCCTTTGAAGTGCCGGCGCACCAAACCTACCCCCAAGCCCTGACTGAGTGACGTCACGCAGCACGCGTGACGTCACTCAGTCAGGGCTTGGGGGCAGGTTTGGTGCCAGGCACGAGTGCAGAAGAGCGGAGCGCAGGTGGAAAAAGGACAAGCTGCATGTTTCTTTTCATATTTTCAAAGAGAGCCTGTTACACTATCAAAAAACTGTAAAAGCTGAGAAGAACAAATATCTGTCAGGTATAATTTCATCTAACTGCAACAACCCCAGAGTTCTGTTCAAAACCATAGACATTGTTCTCAACGCTCCTGTCTGTTGATTTTAACGCCTCAAATGAAGTTTGTGAAAGTTTCCTACACTACTTCACTGATAAAATTGTGTCAACCAGAGCTTGTATTTCTTAGCCTTCCTATGACCCCTCCATTCCTCTACACTGCTCATCTGTCTTTGATCAGTTTGAGCCTGTGTCCTTCTCTTTCCTAGAGGACACAGTTGGTCATATGAGGCCCTCTGGTTCTCCTGTAGATTCCATCCCACCTCGCTTGTTTAAGGAGGTATTTTATACAATAGGACCAAGTGTACTCTAGATTATTAATACCAGTCTTTCCTCTGGTATAGTGCCTAAGGTTTTTAAGCATGCATTTGTACGTCCTCTACTTAAAAAAACAGGTCTTGACCCCTCTCTCTGCTCCAACTTCAGGCCCATCTCTAATCTTCCTTTTATTTCTAAGCTATTAGAGAAGGTTGTCTACAACCAGCTGTTACCATTTTTAGAGGACAATGGTATCACTGAGCCATTTCAGTCTGGGTTTAAAGCCCACCACAGTACAGAGAGTGAACTTTTGAGGGTTTCTAATGATATTTTCCTTTTAACAGATTCCGGAAAGTTTGTTGTTTTATTGCTTTTAGATTTGTCTGCTGCATTTGACATTGTTGACCATAGGGCTGGGCCATATCATATCGTTACCGGTAATACCGGTATAACAAGCTTGCCCAGGCAAAAAAAACTATATCATGATATGCTAATTTCATGACGTAATACGTCAGGGCGCCCCGCCCCTTAACACCCGAGCGCTTTAAACAACTGCGCACCTCCCCTCTACCAGTCTGTACTGGTGTAAAATGCTAATTAGTTACTGCTAAAATGTTAAAAACAACGCGCGCGCGTCTCAGCTTCTCTCCCCCCTGCTCTGCAGGCACAGACAGCTGTCCCCCCCTCCCCCGCCCGCTCCGCTCTGAGCAGCCGCGGTGCTGCGTGCGTGTCTTTCGCTGCGTGTCCCCGCTGTAAACTGTGTTACAAACACGCGCGGCTCCACAGTCACTCCATCAGAGACAGACAGATCAGTTAAAAAAATGAATCAGAGGAATGACACGTCCCTGCATGAACAGATGAAGCTAAAACATGAAGTTCAGCTGATCAACTTGTAGAAGTTACAGCTCATTTAAAGGCAACATATAATTTGTTGTATGTTTCATTTATGCTAAAAAAATCTTAAGCTTCATTTTATTTAGGCTAGTTGTTTTAGGAAACTACACCTGCACTTTAAAAATGATGTTATTTAGATTGAAAAAGTCTGCACAAAATATAGATAAAAAAACAACACAAAAACTACTAAGTGCAGATGTAGTTTTACTTGGAGACTAAATACTTTACTAAATAAAGTAATTTCAGTAAAATTCCCCCTTGTTGTTTTTTTTTAAAAATTTCATATAATACTGCAAAGCAACATGTTAAAGGTATTGTGACATGATTTTGTAAATTTGAATATTTGTCAGAACATATATATCTTATATCATTGAGCTCTGGTCGTTTTTGCATAATAAATTATAAATATATTAAATTTTTATTCCAAGTTATGGTAGTTTTTTTCTCTGGGATACGCCCCTAAAAATCTGCGCATTTCCGCAAAACATCATCTTGACGTGACAACGGGAAGGCACGCTCCAACGTGCATTTAAATAATAATGGCGGAGCATGTCCTATCGCGTCTGAGATATCATTTTGAGACAGTAAATCTTCCAAAACTCTCATTAATAAACCCTCCCTGAATAAAAAAATTACAGATGTTACCTGATGGCGCAGACATAATTTAAAAATGCATACATAGCAACGTGTTTGCTCCGGGCTCTCGGCTAATATTTTTAGAAGCTATCTTGGCTAACAAGAGTCCCTGACACCGGTCACGTCTGAGATATATCATTTTAAGACAGTAAATCATCCAAAACTCTCATTAATATCCCTCCCCGAATAAAAAGAATTACCTGATCGGCAGACATAATTTAAAAATACATCATTAGCAACGTGTTTGCTCCGGGCACTCGGCTAATGTTTGTTAGCTGCTATGTCGGCTTATTACCGGTTGCGTCAGCGATATATCATTTTAAGACAGTAAATCATCCAAAACTCTCATTAATATCCCTCCCCGAATAGAAAGAAACGAGAGATGTTACCTGATGGCGCAGACATAATTTAAAAATACATCATTAGCAACGTGTTTGCTCCGGGCACTCGGCTAATGTTTGTTAGCTGCTATGTCGGCTTATTACCGGTTGCGTCAGCGATATATCATTTTAAGACAGTAAATCATCCAAAACTCTCATTAATATCCCTCCCCGAATAAAAAGAATTACCTGATCGCGCAGACATAATTTAAAAATACATCATTAGCAACGTGTTTGCTCCGGGCACTCGGCTAATGTTTGTTAGCTGCTATGTCGGCTTATTACCGGTTGCGTCAGCGATATATCATTTTAAGACAGTAAATCATCCAAAACTCTCATTAATATCCCTCCCCGAATAGAAAGAAACGAGAGATGTTACCTGATGGCGCAGACATAATTTAAAAATACATCATTAGCAACGTGTTTGCTCCGGGCACTCGGCTAATGTTTGTTAGCTGCTATGTCGGCTTATTACCGGTTGCGTCAGCGATATATCATTTTAAGACAGTAAATCATCCAAAACTCTCATTAATATCCCTCCCCGAATAGAAGGAAACTACAGATGTTACCTGATGGCGCAGACATAATTTAAAAATACATCATTAGCAACGTGGCCTGTGTTAGCTATCTGATTCGGCTAGCTTGTTAGCAGCGAACAAACATAATCTGCCGTGATAATTGGCTTTATACACTCAAAGTGTATAAAGTAAAACAACATGAACTCACGTAAAATAAATAGTTTATAATCTAAAACACTACACACCTCCGATTATGTTTACACAAAGACTTACTCATCTCCTGGACAGTCTTCCGATGGTCCCTGCGTTGTTTCGACATGGTAGCTCCTGTGGGACTTTCTTCTGTAGATTTTCTTTTAAAAATAGTAGGAATAGCATCCGGTTTTAAAAGTCTTCTGAATCTTACTGGTAATCCTAAAGATTCTTTTATACCAGGTGCTGAAAACAATCGGCAGTGAAATGGTCGCTGCAGACATAGGACTCCTGGAACCCACCGGTCCTTGTCTGGTCCATTCTTGACAAAGTTTGTCATCTTTTGGAAATTTGTGAAGGCTCACTTGTTCACTGCTGATATTAGAACACACAAATGCACTACAACGTGACGGCATTTTTCAAGTTACACAAATAAAAGGCGATCCTTCAGGAAATGAATCTGTATGGCAAGCAGTTAACACACCTAATAAACGGGCAAGGCTCTGCCTTCTGCCCGTTGTGACGTTGATGACTGGTGACGACGACTGGTGATGACGTATTGCGGAAATGCGCGGAATTTCAGGGGCGTATCCCAGCAAATACCAGAGAAAAATTTAGCATAATTTCGAATAAAATTATATGTT
>JBBPBX010057851.1:9473-22288 GCA_038048925.1 Garcialebias charrua
CCGCTTCACTGCAGATGCTGCACAAATCCACCTATCCATCTTTCGCTCCATTTTTCTCTCAGTTGTGAACAAGACCCCAAATAAATTCCTCCACTTGGGGCAGGACCTCCTCCCCGACCAGGAGAGGGCACTCTACCCTTTTCTGGCTCAAGACCATGGTCTTGGAGGAACTGATCCTCATCTCGACCGCGTCACACTAGGCTGTGAACGGCTCCAATAAACACTGTAGATCATGACCTGATGAAGCCAATAGGACCACATCATCTGCAAAAAACAGAGAAGCGATTCTAAGGTCACCAAAACGGATCCTCTCAACACCTTGGCTACGCCTAGAAATTCTGTTCATAAAAGTTATGAACAGAATCAGTTAAAAAGGGCAACCTTGGCGGAGTCCAACTCTCACCGGAAACTAGCCCGACTTACTGCCGGCAATGCAGACCAAGCTCTGACACCGGTCGTACAGGGACCTAACAGCCCATATCAATGAGCCTATCGGTCTTTTGCACGTGACGTCACGGCTCATATATTTTTGCACTTACGGTCGCCATGTTGGGTGTATGCCGGTTCATTTAAACAGAGGAAGTCCATGTTAAACACAGTGCGATACAGAACAATAACATCAGCAAAATGCAAACTAAATATAAAAATGAGCAGAAGCCTTATAGAGAGAAACTCAACCTTGAAGCCAGAGAACGTTACATGGTGAAGTTAGCTTCAATTAACAACATTGATCCTTACGAAGTAGCAGCTAAGGCATGGACTTCCTCTGTTTAACTGAACGGGTATCCACGGAAAATGGCGACCGGGAGTGCAAAATGTCACGTGTTTGCAAAAGACCGATACCCCATCCTCCCGGAGTACCCCCCACAGGGCTCCCCGAGGGACGCAGTCGAATGCCTTCCACAAAGCACATGTAGACTGGTTGGGCACGAATGAGGGAAAACTGGAGCGTGAGATCGATAGGCGGATAGGTGCAGCATCCGCAGTGAAGCGGGCGCTGTACCGGTCTGTCGTGGTGAAGAGAGAGCTGAGTCAAAAGGCAAAGCTCTCAATTTACCGATCGATCTACGTTCCCACCCTCATCTATGGTCATGAGCTTTGGGTTGTGACCGAAAGAACGAGATCTCGGATACAAGCGGCTGAAATGAGTTTTCTCCGCAGGGTGTCTGGACTCTCCCTTAGAGATAGGGTGAGAAGCTCAGTCATCCGGGAGGGACTCGGAGTAGAGCCGCTGCTTCTCCACATCGAGAGGAGCCAGTTGAGGTGGCTCGGGCATCTGGTTAGGATGCCTCCTGGACGCCTCCCTGGTGAGGTGTTCCGGGCATGTCCCACCGGGAGGAGACCCAGAGGAAGACCCAGGACACGCTGGAGGGACTATGTTTCTCGGCTGGCCTGGGAATGCCTTGGGATTCCCCCAGAGGAGCTGCTCCATGTGGCTGGGGAGAGGGAAGTCTGTGCCTCCCTACTTAGGTTGCTACCCCTGCGACCCGACCCCGGATAAGCAGAAGAAAAATGGATGGCTGGATGGATGGATTATAACCGACAACTAATGAAAACCCCAAATTCAGTATCTCAGACAGAAGGCTGAGGAGCATTAAGTGCAGAACCACTAGACTGAGGAACAGCTTCTACCCTGAAGCTGTTAGACTCGTGAATCTCTAATTAGTGTAATCACCGTAATGCCACTTGATTCTTGATATGTGCTGCTGACTAGCCATGCTGCTGATTTCATGCTGCTTATTTATTTCATGCTGCTGTGTTCATTCATACTCATCTGCTCACACAGACTCATGTTCGTGCTGCTGTTGTTGGGCGTGTTGTTTTTGTAATATCAGTTTCAGTGTTTTTCTTAGTTCATATATTAGATCTTATTACTGTTTTTCTTTTAAAATGTATACCTGAGATGGATGTAACTGGGACCCTGTGTACACAATTTTGTTCCACCACATGTACCACATATATGATGCGAATAACAATACCTTGACATTGATCAAATGAAAAGTACAGTAAGTAAAAGAAGTGATGTAAAAAATAAAAAAAGCTACATTATACTGTAAAAGCGGTGTAAAATACTAAAAACAGCAACATGTCTGCGTTAATTTTTGCCATGACCTTAGCAGATCTTTAAAACCCCATGGAGAGGTCAAGATCAAGAGCTTCCGATCTTTTTGCAAGATATTCCAGGACACAGGAGTGGAGTAGCAGAAGGCTCTTTTGCCTAGTTCAGTCTGCACTGAGGGAACACTGCAGGTAATAATGTCCTGAGAGCGCACGCCAGAGGTGGGACCAAGTCAGTGTTTTTCAAGTCTCAAGTACGTCTCAAGTCTTCATCCTCAAGTCCCGAATCAAGTCTCAAGCAAAGACGGTCAAGTCAAGTCAAATCTCAAGTCGACAGGCAACAGTCGAGTCAAGTCCCAAGTCGGAAATTTGGAATTTCAAGTCCTTTCAAGTCTTTTTTTAACAATGTTGCAATTGTATGTTAAATGTAAATACTGTAATAGACCATGTGTTTTTTTAAACCTGTATTTATTTCAAATCTTGATAAAACATGTGCAGTTGAACACACAACTGTATAAAAAATATAATTTTGAATTTGCACCTCTATATTGCACAGTTCAGTTAAACTTAGCTTCAAGAATAGGCATACTTTAGGCATACTTTAAACTATAATTTTCCAGAACATTCAGTGAAAAATACAAAAGTAGAACTCCATGTTCAGACAACGTGCTCACATTTCCACAGTATGATACAAAGAACTATAAATAATAACTATAACAGCATTTTTCCCCTCTCCTCTCTCATCTGGTAACTGAGTGAACATGGGTTTATATTTGTATGTGTCCATGACCATGTGTGGGTGACACAAGACAAACAAAACAAATATATGAACTGAACAATTAACAAGAATCTGCAATTTAAAGGGGACCACATATTCAAAATTCACTTTTTAATGTTTTTTTTACTCAACTTTGGGTATGTACTTCATAAAAAAAACAGTCCTAGGGCCAAAAAAATGCACCCAGTGGTTTATTTACTCTAAGTATATTTATTTATCTTTGATAGAAACACTTCGTTTCCACTTCCTGCGGTTTGTGACGTCACAAACCGCAGCCACAACCCACAACCCCAACCTTTGTCCCGCCCCGTCACCTAGCAACCCCTGGTGATGCTCCACCCACTTCAGTATGAAAGAGGTGACGGTTGTTTTTCCTTATTTCATGTCAGCACAATGGCTAAAAATGTCACAGAGTCTAGCCAGCTAACGTGAGCGTTGCAAAGATTCTCTAACCCTCCTGGCCCAGATAATGGCATAGTTTTCAGATGGGAGTCTTGAATGAACAGCGATGCAGCATGTTGCAGTGTGTGTGTGTGTGTGTGTGTTGGTTTATGTGTCATAGCAGGCCAGACTACGTACCGCTAAACCACATTAACCAACCTGTGTGTGTGTGTGTGTTTGTGTGCGCGCTTATCGAGGGAGAGGGAGTTTTAACGCTGTCATTAGGGGGGAGAGCAAATACACACCCTCGAGAGAACAAATGAGACCCGCGCGAGCGCAAATCAGACCCCGTGAGCGTGTGTGTGTGTGTCCGCTGCGAGTGACATCCGCTCCCTCCAGCGCGCGCGCACAGGGGGAGGGAGGGAGACGTATTACAGAGGAAAAATTAAAAATGACACGACAACTTGTACACGTCTGATCTGTCCCACAATAAATACGTTGCGGTCCAGTTCAGCTCAGCTCAGGGCTCTGGGTGGCAGTAACGCGAGTTCAGACATCCTCGTCTGCCTTTGGAGGGCGGAGTTAATGTAAACAGATCTTTGAAGGGCGTGAACTTCAGATCTCATTAACATAAACCAGTCGTTCAAAACGAAAGTTAAAAATGGCAGAATTAAAAAGGGTATAATTGATTATCTAAGAATTATTTTGTGTATTAAATTGAATGAACATTGTCTGGTAACCCCACAGACATACCATAAAAATTTTAAAAACCTATCTGTGGTCTCCTTTAAAGACCGTGTAAAGTGAATTTCAACATTTTCTTCAATAAACATTATAAATGTCGTAATTGTAATCTTGTAAATGAGTAAAAAGTCTCAAAATTGTAGCTCAATTAATTTTGGAGTTATAGATCAAACTGTGTATAAACACATTTCTCTTTCAGGATTTTTTAGGCGTGGTTTAAATGTGACCGCGTTTCGTCACGCGGTCACAAGCCCCACCCCCTGCAGCTCCAGCCGTTATAAATGCGTTCTTCGGTGGAGCCGTTCACTCGCTACCGACCGTCTCCCTCCAGTACTGGCGTGCTGCTGGAGCGACCACATGCCACCTGCACCTCCGCGCACCTCCGCCCCCCCCCCCCCCCCGCGCGCGCGCGCGTGTGTGTGGCGATCAGACCCCGCATGCATGTGACCGGGTCGCGCGCGCGCGTGTGTGTGTGGCGATCAGACCCCGCATGCGATGTGACCGGGTCGCGCGCGCGCGCGTGTGTGTGTGTGGCGATCAGACCCCGCATGCGATGTGACCGGGTCGCGCGCGCGCCCGCGTGTGTGTGTGTGTGTGTGGCGATCAGACCCCGCATGCGATGTGACCGGTTCGGACCGCGAGTCCGCGTGTGTGTGTGTGTGTGTGTGTGGCGATCAGACCCCGCATGCGATGTGACCGGTTCGGACCGCGAGTCCGCGTGTGTGTGTGTGTGTGTGTGTGTGTGTGTGTGTGTGTGTGGCGATCAGACCCCGCATGCGATGTGACCGGTTCGGACCGCGAGTCCGCGGTGTGTGTGTGTGTGTGTGGCGATCAGACCCCGCATGCGATGTGACCGGTTCGGACCGCGAGTCCGCTCATCTTCTAAAATAGCGCTGATTATAACAGCGGAGTTATGTGTCCTCAACTTTAAAAACATAACCAGAGTTGTTAGTGCACTAAAAACAGCGTAACTCTTGGAAAAAGGAGCTGCTGGAAGCCAGAACTCAGATAAAAACAGAGCAGGTGATCTCTGCTTCCCCCGTATGCCTCCCCACACAGCTCAGCTCTGAAGGGGGCTGGACAT
This sequence comes from Garcialebias charrua, assembly GCA_038048925.1. Taxonomy (NCBI): domain Eukaryota; kingdom Metazoa; phylum Chordata; class Actinopteri; order Cyprinodontiformes; family Rivulidae; genus Garcialebias; species Garcialebias charrua. The sequence goes on from JBBPBX010057851.1 coordinate 14,519, forward strand.
GGCGCAGTACAGCGCTGAAATCACGCCCACGTGCGACACGCCCCCAGCGTTCTAGAGCAAGTCAAAATCATGTTTTTTCATGATTTTTGAGACTTAATTTTATAAGGAAATCAATGTTTTTAATCAGTCAGATTTATATGGGTGATTAATAACACATATTTATGCCGTGTGACAAAATAAAAACACAAATTTAATTTCACTTTACACGGTCTTTAAGATATTTCAGTTAACTATTCTGCATTTGCAAAAGACCAAACTGGCCAAAAGTCTGTCATTTATGCACAATTAGGCCGTCAAATGATGCAGCCATAGCTGAAAACTGGCTCCACTGCAAGCAGGCACTGACAAAACTCTGGTGGCCACATTAAACAGTGAAGGAAGACTCTTGCCACTGAACTGTTCTTTCTTCAGCTCTCCCAGGACAACAGGTCGTGGAGGAGGAATAGCTACTGTTTACAGAGAGAGCTATCCCTGTAAACAAATCACTCCTTTAACATTTTATTCTAGCTTTGAGTTCAATTTGTTTTAGCTTGGATCTTCACACCCGGTGCTGTGTTCTGTTGTATACAGACCTCCAAAATACAACAAGGACTTTCTGACTAACTTTGCTGATTTTTTGGCAGGAGTGCTGCCTAAATATGACAAAATCCTTTTAGCTGGAGATTTTAATATCAGCGTGTGTTTTGCTGATAAACCGTTGGTTAAAGATTTTTTACAGCTGATTGATTAATTTAATTTTGTTCAGTTTGTGTCTGGTCCAACACAAGAATGTGGTCATACCTTAGATCTTGTCTTAGCTCATGGTTTTAATCAGGGCCGGACCAAGCCTCTTTGGGGCCCTAAGCGAAATTTGGATGGGGGCCCTATGTTTCTACTAATAATGTCAAGTCATGTCAAGTCAATTTTATTTCTATAGCACAGCTTAAAACAGATAAACTGTTAATGTGAATTACTGCAATCAACGGTCTGGTTTTATCATTCTCCCACCTGATAAAATGTATCGCAACTCTGACAGTCCTTTTTAATGTATATATGTAATTTATTGCAGGGGTGTCAAACTTATTTTAATTTTGGACCACATCAAGTTCATGAATGTCCTCAGAAGGCCAGATATGGCAGAATGTATTGATAAAACTGCCTATGAATAAACTGGTAAAATCAAACTTTCTAAAAATAAAAACTTCACCCATCATGCCTTTTGGGGAAGGAAAATGTATCCTTAATAGGCAGTGGTCCTCTCATCACCTGCTCAGTCCTGTTTACATCTGAGAGGAAAGATGGCCACTCAGCTGGGTCCATAGACCCCTTTCACGGATTGCGCAATACCGGAAGCACCGCCATGTTGGAGACACTCGCGCTGTAAACACACAGTAGTTGAAGTCGGAGCTCCGGTTTTATTTCTGATTTGACCATGTTCTCTGTAAAACAAACCTCTGTGAAGAAGACGGAAGCTGCAGGAGAGTATGTGGACCAGCTTCAGCCTGCAGCAAAGGAACGTCATTTGGATAAAATACAGATAATTGGCAGCTAAGAAGACCCATACCGGCTGTCCAACATGTCAGAAGATGAGAAGACCTTACCAGCTGTGACCTACGCAGACATTGTGAATTATTTGGTGTTTGGTGATTTATATTTAATTTGTGTGTGTACATATAAATATATTTTGGGTGTGTTTTTAAACACACACTAGCTGTATTCTTATTGTAAATGTATGTGACTCATCACATCAGTCTGAGGATTGAAGCAAATTTTGTCAAAATGATCTTAGATCCCTGTTTTTTAAGCTACATTTGATCCCTGGATCAACCAGATCTGAGCGGTTCCAGAGAGCAATGCCTTGATTTTCCTTCTTAATCCAGACTAAATGTGTAAATGTGTGTTTCAGTTCATCTTATAGAAGCTCTGTGCAGAACTACCTCAATACATATTTTTTAAATAAACATGTGAAGTACAATGATGGCTGACAAGTGTTATTCAAAATTTTCAACTCTTGTACAGTGTTTCAACACAAATTATATAAATAACAGCTACTCTATGAATCTAATTACAGTAAGAACTTTGAGGTGCATTCTGCAGACATTTATCTTTTAAGATAATAGTACGAATGGTTGTCTTTATATAGACCTTTTTTACCTTACAACTACTTTGAGTTTGGCAGAATATTTTCTAGTCAATACAAAAAGTGCACAAACAAAATGGTTAATGATACATAATGTCATTTATTCTGTTTAAAAGAGGTTTTCTAAATCGACGTGAGCTATACAGTATCAGCACCACTATGTGAAACATATGTTGTAATATGTAAGTTGTCTTGTTTGCTCACGTCTGTGTGATATCCATTACAGAAAAAGCATAATCAAAATTACATTCATCAAATCAATACATAAACAGTAATGATATAGTAATTCATGCTCAAATCAAAAAGGCGTTCAATACAGGATCAACTGGACTTTATTTGTTACTAATAAAGTCCAGTTGATCCTGTATTGAACGCCTTTTTTGATTTTATCATGTCCTGGACGACTGAGAATCTTCACCAGCATCATGCTCAAATAAAGAGTGCAGTGAATGAAAAATCATGTCTGCCCCATATTTGCAAAAACAACTTCAAAGTAAAGGTGGAACAATGTAAAATAAAAATAAAAAAGGTTCACATCAGCTATCACTCTTCTATCCACTTGTTCTTTTTACAATTCATGCAGCTACTCATAACCCACCAAAGGTGATTAACCAAGGCACAGCACACAAAGCCAATCATATCGATTAATGCAACTTTTTCTGGATATCTACATGTTTGAAAATCAATAGGTAGAAGAGGGCCATTCAAGATTGTGTATTTTTGTCTAACACAGCCTATGACACGTTCAACATGGATTCTAACATGTGCTATTTGCCATGTTTTTTTTAGTTCTTTTTTGTCGTCGGTTGAAGCGTTCAGCTGCCAGATGTCATCCACCATCAGCACCAACTGCTACAGACTTCTCTGCAGCACACGTCTTCAGTGAAGGCACCCAGTCTGGATCATCCTTGCTGTACAATGGAGCACGTCTGCCTAAGAAAAGAAAAAACATAATAAAATAAAAATTACTTAAATGAAGTTGTAAATAATTGGTGTGTTCATATGCATATGAATTTCAAAACAGGATTTACAACATAGCACCGGATTGTCAGTTGTCAAACAACACAAGAACAGTTAATTTAGGTTATTGTATGTGCTTCTTACATATTTAGTGTTTGTACGTATTTTTTGCTTTTCAACTTGAGAGCTAGGTGTGTAGTTTATCATGACAGTGCTCTTGTCATGAGTGTCATGTCATGACAGTGACATGACACTCATGACAGTGCTCTTGTCATGAGTGTCATGTGCTCTTATGAATTTTGAATAATCAGCATAAACAACTAAGCTTTCAGTTGTTGAGTTGTTTATGCTATTTGTAAAAAACAAATAACTCAACAAAAAAATTTAACGTTCCATGTACATTTTATGCAGCACAGTTAAAGGATTGTAATAATAATAATCATTTTATTTAAAAGCGCCTTTCAGGACACCCAAGGACACTTAACAAACCAATTCAGTTCAAACATTATCAGTGACAAATTGAAATATAAAATACATAAGGATTATATAATATAAAATACATTTAGTAAAGTTAATGATAAGTCTAAAGAGATGTGTTTTCAGGGCTGTCTTGAACAGAGAAAGGGAGGTGGTGTTTTGAAGCTCTGTCCTCGTGCTCAATAAACTTATGATTCGTGTAATGCCCTAATTCACTATAATCTACTGTAAGAAATATATTACCTGACACAAAGTGTGCAGAGCAAATTCGGATGTTGCTCAGTTTTTTTCAATCCAAGTTCTGGTTTAGGCTGGCAGCCACAGACGTCGACGTTCCTCTGATAACTGCTGAGTTACTTCACCTTGATTTGTGATCACGAGTGGTAATCTGTAAAACAGAAGCTTTTCTCTCAATCTGACCGATTGTGGCAGCCATGGACACGACAATAATTCACCATTTTTTGATTTTGTGTGACCAGACGCGACGCACCACTACAATAGCTTTGAGGCTAACACAGCTATGTCGCCAAGATGGCTACTTCCGGTATATTTCCAGGGTTGATGACGAGCCGTGAAAGGGGTCTGGCAGAGCTGATGATCCTTGGTGTGGCACAGACTTTGATGTGGAAGCTTCTGAGAAAGAGACAAAAGAAAGATGAAGATTAATAATAACATAAGAGGGCAGAAAATGTTTGCGATGTACATAACTGTTAATCTGAAAATGATCTGGAGCACAAAGAGGAATTATAGAAGATGTTTTGCTGTTAACTTACCAGGTAGATCAACTGCAGTTGCAGACACAGATGAGACAGTGGGCACATAATGGGGTTGCTACACTTAGCTCTGCAGAGGATGGAGATGGACCTAAGATGAAAACAAAAAAATTGTTATGTTAGATGTCATATCACATTTACAATTATGTTGCTTACATTTTTAAATAGTAAGTTCAACTATTCTTATACCAGTGTGTTTTTGCTTATAATAAAAAGGAATCTGCCAGTACACCAACTGAAATTTATTTAAAAAAATTGTAAATAATGTAGTCGTCTAAGTGTCTGATTTTAGAAATAATATCAGAATTATATCTCAAGATGGTTAAACAATTATATGAAAGAGGTTTTGCTTACCAGGTAGTTTAGCAGTAGTTGCAGACACAGATGAGACTGCGGTCATAGAGGATGCTAGACTTGGCTCTGCAGAGGATGGAGATGGACCTAAGATGAAAATAACAAAAAATGTAGTTATGTCAGATGTCACATCATACTTATAATTATGTTGTTCACCTTTTTTTATGGCATGTCCCACCGGGAGGAGACCCAGAGGAAGACCCAGGACACGCTGGAGGGACTATGTTTCTCGGCTGGCCTGGGAACGCCTTGGGATTCCCCCAGAGGAGCTGCTCCAAGTGGCTGGGGAGAGGGAAGTCTGGGCCTCCCTACTTAGGCTGCTACCCCCGCGACCCGACCCCGGATAAGCGGAAGAAAATGGATGGATGGATGGACCTTTTTTTATGAAAAAGTATAAAAATACTTTCATACTTGTCTTTTTTGCTTGTAGTAATAAAACAAATCAGCCAGTAAAACTGAAATTTTCTTCAGACATGTTTAAACAGTATTTGTTCCTCCAAAAGTCTTCTATTTTCTGCTTACATTGTAAATAATTTTTTTACGAGTTAGTTGTTTAGGAGTTATAAAAATGATGTTATGCAGTTAACTTACCAGGTAGATCAGAAGTGATTGTAGTGGGCACAGAGAATGGGGGTGTTACACTTAGCTCTGAAGAGGACGAAGATGGACATAGGATGAAATACATGCACACACATTCCTTGCATACTTTCATTACAGACTCTGTTGAAACACAACGGACTTTACGTCAGTCGGAACCGGATCCTTGTCCGGTACAAATGCCGAAGCTGAGTGGGTTCTCCCGAACCACAAACAAACGCGTTGTAACAGAAAAAGGTACACTGGAGCAGCACAACAATGTGAAAACAGCAGACAACAGTGATCCGCAGATGTAATAAGATGAGGAAGAGTGGCGGAAGGGTGACACGGCGGTCACACAACGAAAAATGCATGCAGCTTTGCGACACGTTATGAAAACGTCTCACAGGCACAGACAAACATTCATCACCAGCAGCCTCAAACAGACGTTTAAAATTGAAACAAAAATAATTCCAACGAGAAATGACACAGACAATGCAAAAATAGCAATCTCCCTGACACTTCCAGCGTGAATTAGCTTACCAAATCCAAAAACAAGGATAAAACTATGCCAACAAACCGTTACAATAGACTACAAAAATACAATTTAATAACCGTCTAGGCCAGGGACTCAGACGAGCCACCAATAAACGTGTAATTAAACACTTACGGGGCCACCAATATGTAACTGAACACCGAGCGGTGCCAATTATATGTAAGGGATATAATACTTGTCAGTTTGCTGACCAGTACAATATTCCAGAAGAAGTTGGAGCAGGCTTGATCTGACCCAAATTCATTCGCGAGTTCACCCTTTTTCCAGATTAAATTGCTTAAATGTGACTAGACAAAATCTAACTTCACGAGAGACTTCAACTTATGCTGATCCACCAGAAGATAGACCTTTTATTGAGAAAATCATAAAAGTACATTGAACATTTGTATCAAGATTAACTCTGATTTAATAACTACTGTAGACAAGAATTCAAATTGGAACAAACAGACAAGTTATGTTTAAACTTCCTGCTGGCACATTTACTTAAAAGTTTAATGGCTTAAGAAAATAAGAATAAGGAGGAAGGAGTGGAATGAAAGCTAAGTTTAACAGAAGTTAATTATTTTGAAATGCAACAGGGTGACACTTTTCCCACACGAGTCCGGCTAGACTTCCCCACACGTTCAGCATACAATCAACGACTCTTTACCTGGTGACGATACGTCTCTGGAGATAAGAGCTGAGAAGTTTTGTGGACACTTAACGGACGGTGTTGTCCAGTTGACGTCCAGTTGAAACTTCAGCGCGTGTATAACTGATTCAACGAGCAGAAGTGCGCCTTTCCCGGCAGGAACCAGGCCAACGTCCTGACTGGGTTTCAAAATAATTAACTTCTGTTAAACTTAGCTTTCATTCCACTCTTTCCTCCTTATTCTTATTTTCTTAAGCCATTAAACTTTTAAGTACTGTAAATGTGCCAGCAGGAAGTTTAAACATAACTTGTCTGTTTGTTACAATTTGAATTCTTGTCTACAGTAGTTATTAAATCAGAGCTAATCTCGATACGAATGTTCAATGTACTTTTATGATTTTCTCAATAAAAGGTCTATCTTCTGGTGGATCAACATAAGTTGAAGTCTCTCGTGAAGTTACATTTTGTCTAGTCACAGTTAAGCAATTTAATCTGGAAAAAGGGTGATCTCGCGAATGAATTTGGGTCAGATCAAGCCTGCTCCAACTTCTTCTGGAATATTGTACTGGTCAGCAAACTGACAAGTATTATATCCCTTACATATAATTGGCACCGCTCGGTGTTCAGTTACAGTGTAATTATAACAAAAAATTAATTGTATGCTACATGGTGAGTCTTTCTCTTACCTGATGCACTGCCCACAGCTGAGCCTGGTAATGTGGACTGGCACTGAGCCGATTCTGTACTGCCTAAATATTTTAACAGTGCTCCTGCAGAATTACACATAACAGAAGTTTGTGTAAAAATTGTTTATTTTAGTCACATAAATTATCATGCTCAACAGTCCATAACATATTGCCAACTCAAGCATAGCTATAAGCCGTTAATATATCGATATAGCCTGATGTAAAACATTTGGCTAGCAAATGTTATGTACTGTATTGTGAAGTTTTAATTATTGCTATCAAGCGTTAGCAAAAATGCTGTTTTGAGCCAAAAAATAAATAAAAAGGAAAAAAATGATATACAGTAGCGCCAACGACCAGAATCAACTCACATAAAATTAAAACTTAGTTATTAAGTACAAACACTGTAGTCCAGACTGTTCAAGGTTGCTAGCCAGCTTTTTATCCATTAGCAGCTGCACAAATATTTTTTGATAAAAGAGACGTACTTTGTACAAACATACCTTTATCTTGCCGTTTTTTCTTCTTCTTCTTTTTTCCTCTTCCTTTTTTCATCCCCTGAAGGATATGCCCTTTTTTGCGACATTATCTAGCGTTAGTTATCTCCACAGGTGCTTAATTAGCTTGGATGCGTTGCA
>JBBPBX010057852.1:0-16612 GCA_038048925.1 Garcialebias charrua
CTGGAGAAAGCTGATAGACGGCCCGGTCATTGTGCCAACTCGACCCACGTCTCAGCTGAGAGTCGCAGCAAAGCCTTGCTGTGCCTCAACATTCATTTTCTGAAAGAATTTGTTTTCTGAAGTTTTACTTTGAAAGTCCAACCAGTGCGATTGGGGCCTGTTTCTGCCGGTGAATGCGTGCTCCCGCTCGTCTGACCCAGTCATACACGCACGAAGTCCTCTGGACGCTCACTGGACCACACAGTCCGTTAGTGTCCACAGACTTCTCAGTCCTCACCTCGCAAGACGTCTCGTCACCAGGTAAAGAGGCGTTGTCTGTATGCTGCACGTGTCGGAGGCTCAGCCTGATCCGTATGGGAAAGGTGCCACTCTGGTTATTTCAAATAATTAATTTCAGTTAACTTAGCTTTCATCTTCTTCCTCCTATTTCTTATTTTTCATAAGTATTTAATCTGTCAAGTAAATGTGCCAACAGTTAATTTCCTAATTGTCTGTTTGTTTTAATTTGAATTCTTGTCAACGTAGTTATTAAATCAGAGCTAATATCGATACAAATGTTTTAATGTAATTCTTGTGATAGTTTCAATAAAAGGTCTATATTTTTGGTAGACCAATATAAATTGAAGTCTAAGCGTGAAATTACATTTCTTGTCTAATCACAGTAAAAACAACTTAGTATCGGAAAAAGGAAGAACTCGCTCTTTGGTGGCAGTTTGTGCAAGATTAAAGTCTGCTAAACTGCGCATCTACAATAATAGTAAATCAGTAAGTGTTTAAATACCTTACTCTACATTTATTACTATTATTAATCTATTACAATTGGTGGCTCGTCCGAGTTCCTGGAACGTTTATTAAGTTGTTTTGTGTAGCTTGATGTTACGGAGTTTGTTGGCATTAGTTTGCATCCTGGTTTTGGGCTTTTGAATAGTTTTGGCTGGTGAGTGTCCGGGAGTTGCTAATTGTGGCATTGTCTGGATTATTTTCCCGTTAAAATTGTTTTTCTTTCACATTCCGACGTATGTTTTGGAGCTGCGGATGAATGAGTGTTTGTTTTTGTGAGACGTTTCATTACGTGTCACGAGGCTGCATGCATTGTTCATTTTGTGACCGCCGTGTCACCACTGCTTCATTTGATTACATCTGCGGTTTGCTGTTGAAGGTCTGTTCACACATTTGCTGCTCCATTTTACCTAATCTGTTACAACGTGTTTGCCGAGGTTCGGGAAAAATCCGCTTCGCTTTGGACCGAGTTCCGGTTCCGTTTGACGTAAAGTCCGCTGTTGTACACAGTTAGAGTGCTGCCTCCCCTGGGGGCGTGAGAGCTAGCGTGGTTGTGTTTGAGCTCATTGACAGTATTTTCTGCGGTGTAAAGATACGTTTATTTTGTGAAAGAAGTGTCTAGAACCTTGGGTCGAGCTATAAGCTAACGGTACCGAGAGACAAGATGGCTGCTTAAAACGCTGTGATTGGTCCATTGTGTGTCGCGTTCAAAAACGTTGGGTCGAGCTAAGCTAACGGTACCGAGAGACAAGATGGCTGCTTAAAACGCTGTGATTGGTCCATTGTGTGTCGCGTTCAAGAACGTTGGTTTCTGTAGACTCTGGTTGTCAGTTTCATTTTTGCACACTTTCTGACAGTTTATTTGTGTTGTTTGAGTTCTATACGCGTGATATCGTCGAAGACTGGCTTAACCGCGGTGTTTTGCGGTATTTATGACTGTTTTAGAACGTTGAAAAAGTCCGTTCCTCGCTAGAGTTCAAAAGACCGCAGGTCCGTGAACGCACCGCTCGAACGGCACGTCACTAGTGGGTGGCGTTAGGTTTGGAAGACACAATTTCCCATGAACACTTGGGTTTTAGAACTACAGTTCTGTCTTCGCTGTGATTGGTCGATTACGCTGTATGTGTTGACGCATGCGCAGTGGGTGAAGCCCGCTCCTCGTCAACTTTCACTTCACAGCTTGTCCCAGACGAGTTTCCGTGCTTGTTTGTCCATTACTGTCATTAAAAAGACTGTTTAATCGCGGTGTTTTTGAGATTTTAATGGGTGGATTGAGCCGGTTGCTCTGAAAAACTGCCGATCGCCATGTGACCAGGTCACGTGACACCGATTTTGCCGGTTTTATGAGGACCGACCTTATTTCTTTTAAACGCAGTTTAAAATGTTTCACAGTTCAACCGATTTTGCTCACATGATTTCGTTTTTGTGAGCCTGGGTTCTAGAGCCTATCACGTTACGCTTTAGATCTGTCTGATTGATGCTTTTCATCCGTGTTGGATGTCTGTGTGGGCTGAAAGCTACGGCTTCGCTCACTGGTGATAACAGCGCCTCTATAGCGGTCAGATAGAGAAATTACAGTCGCTGTGATAAACTCATTTCCAGCGCTGTGCCCCCTGCTGGTTACATTAGAAGACGCAGTCTTCCTGTAATTTGTACATGTTGAATGTTCCTGTTTTAAACGGGTAACATTTTGAGAATATTGTACACACAGCACCCTTTCATTTGATTTTCACATATAATCAAATGTTGATGGCAGAACGGTTACACAGATTTTAGTACAGACATGTCTGTTGTTGATAAAATTTGACACTCTTATCATCAACTCTGTGCAAAACTGTCTGTCCCTGTTTTTAAACTGCAAGGTTAAAATAACACACATGGGGCTTCTTTTGTCTTGATTTTCACAAAATCACACAATAACAGCCAATTTTGTTTGACCTTGTCACAGGTCGACAAATTAATGGGAATCACTGATTTTTATTTAATTTCACATCTTGGCATCACATGGTGAGACTATCCACTGTGATATAAGACCGACTGTCCTTGATTTTTCACAGAAAATCAGTAGGAAGATGGACGTTCTAACAGGTGCATCCTTTGATAGGCACTTAGCTGCAAAGAACGTCCTTCAGGAACCAGGTGAACATCCCCTGGTGTTTTATGACAGGCTCCTCTCTGTTTACACAGGGAATAAAGCTGTACCTGGAATAGAGGATGATGTGGAGTTTAAAAGACGGTTCACTTTGAATCTGATACCGTTCATAATGAAATGTGTCCGCTTCAATGTTAATTGCGAAGAGGGTACCATGGCAGAAATTAAAGAATGTGCTGTGGAATTTTTTGACGTGCTCGAACAACGGAAAACACCCTCAGTGGTGTGCCCAGGTCAAAAGGTCACATCCCACTTGCAGGAAGTAGAAGAGGTTTCCTCTCCTTCAAAGTGCGGGAGGACACAGGTTTTTCGTGATAACGAACATCAGCATGGTGCTACGGCCTATAAATGTGACTCAGATCGGTTCACGGGGATTTCTGAACCCCCTGCCCCTCAGGTTGAAAACCTTGAGATGAGCAGAGAACCACACGAAGCAGGTGTTCGCTCTCTAGATGAACACAGATGGTTCGGATCGATCCAACAGAGTTCTCTCATGGATCTCACAATGGGTGAGATTCGAAGGCGGTTGCATGGACACCGTGAACCATTGAAAAATGGTCTGTCCCGACATGTACCCGCGAGAAGCGGCCCTCCTGCCCCTCGAACTGCACAGTTTGAGACGTGCAATGAGTCACGCATGCTCCAGATTATGGAAACGGCGCCTCCGCGCGAGAACGTGACTGGGGTTGTGAGTTGTTTGTCAAATGATTTGAATGTTACAGTGGTTGATCAAGCTGACACATCGTATGACGTTGTCCTTGATGATAACACAAACAACCTTGTTCCACCTGACGAAGCGACGCGCAGCACTGCCTTTTGCAACAACTCAGTGCACACAGTTGACATCAATAACGTCAACACTGATATAAATACTGACAGCAAACAAATTGCTGAGAATCCACATCCTGAAGGTCATGAGGCAGACAGCCATCATGATGCTGACAGCGACGACGATTACACAGACAGAGTCACACGTACACAGACACGTGTGGAAAAACCTGAACGGTTTCTGTGTCACTTTGTAAGAAGGGGTAAAGCTAAGAGAGCTTACCTCCCACTCACATTGGAAGGGGTCCTAGAGCAAGAAGCGCTCCTGGTTAGCGGCTCAGACGTGTCTACCATGTCAGCCGAACTGTTTGAGGAGCTGAGGACCGCCGCTAACGATGTTGGCAGGCAAATACCCTTTGTGAAATACACTTATGGTGAGCTACAAGGCCTCGCAAAGACGAGTACAACCCTAATAGCCATGGTTCACATGCAGATTGGCGAAATGTCACTATACCATCCGGTATATGTGTCTGAACTTGACTCACTCCAGACTCCATTTGTGGTTGGCCAAGATTTTATAAATCGCTTTGAAGCGATTATAAATTATGGCAATCAGACAATGTGGACCACAGTGAGCAGTCCACTGCCAATCGTGGTACCTCCTCAAGGTCAGGACACTGACTGCCTAACAACAGGTACCGCTGAGGTCACATGGGATTCCCCAACCGAGACCGCAGACCCGGTAGGTGAACCTTCAACTACAGGTGAGACAGAGGAGACTCAACAGGTGGACCAGACTCTGGCCCATCACGAGGACCTCCTCTGCGAGCTGACACCTTCAGCACTCCCTGACCACTTCCTACCACAGGTAGATGAAGGTGTGGAGATCCAAGAGTCCCACACCGATGACGCTGTACTGTCCTGTGGGACAGGTAATTCGGCATACAGCCAAGCTTTCAGTGACGTCTTGGTTCAAGGACATCTGAGCCCACAAGGTGACAGTCTACAACACTCTGACAGTCACTTGGGCTCCATTGTTACAGATTTTGAGGACCCCTCCTTAAACAAAAGGGGGGCAGACTCACACTTCCTACCACGGGTAGAGGACGGTGTAGAGGTCCAAGGATCACGCACCGAGAACGCTGTGCTGTCCTCTGGGACAGGTAATTCAGTTATCAGCCAAGCGTTCAATGAAACCTTGGTTCAAGAGCATTTGAATTTAGAACTACTCAGAGATGACATAGTTCTTACAGACTCAAAGAGCACCTCTTCATTCATGAAGTGGGAAGACATACTTCACAACGACAGAGACACGCCTGCGACGGCGCCGACAGTTGTGACACACCTGCATTACGCAGAAAGAGGTAAACGTACGGAGGTACGTTGGCCGAGACCTATAAGGTTCCTGTACAAGGTTCCCCATAAACTGCGCGAACAGCTTAAGCTAAACAATGGCATCCTAACTCGTGCCCATGGACGGACGTCCACACCCGTGCGCGTGGTCCCTCATGACCACAGGGGGGTGATGTTAGGCCATGCCCATGTCAAGGACAAAGATTTCGATAACCCCACAAACGACAAAGATCTCGCAAACTCACAGACTTCATGGGAAAACAAGGTCGTCCAAGCACAGGTTAGTAAATAAACTAATCAGTTTAGACTGTATTTCTCGTGTGTGACACGTGGAATCTGACGACCAGAGTGAGTTTGACGTAGTGAAACGTTGTTTTTTAGTTGCTTAATTGCTACTTTTGTTGTTATTGAAGTTGTTATTGTTTTCCAAACACTCCCAGCCAAAAGAGGTTTTGATTGCTGATAAGTTGAAGACTTAAATGGATTTTAACTATGCCAACATGCTGTTCATTTTGTTAAAGATCTCAATCTTTGATGAGTCATAGTAGATTAATACTACTTAAGGTACTATAATCTACACTGATCTCCCAATCCTTTATGTAGAACCGATTCGATCGTTTCTATTCTAGATCTATTCATTTTGATGAGTCTCGCCATAGACTTCAAAATTTTTAGGGATTACCAAATCTTGCGTCGTTCGTCTAAAAGACAACAGACATTTAGACCAAACTAGTTTCATTTTTTATTTTAGTTTAACCTAAACTAAATAATGAATGGAGGAATAGTTTGAAAGAAGAGGCCTTCGTTACAGAAGCCCTCCACATTTCTATAGGTATAGATCCCTATCTCTGATTTTTACAGCATTGATCCACCCCTTAATTGGTAATTTTAGCTGATCTAATCCATGATAGCTTACATACCAGGTGCATATAGGTAAGGCTTAATGTAGAATCCCAATCATAAGCCCACCTAAAACCACATAATTGCATGACACATTGAACCAGGGTGGCACCGACTGGAAGCCATCCAGCCTGCAACCTTCGATGTGGGGACCTGCTGATCCAACGTTGGTCTTCAACCTTCATCCAAGGCCCGCCTCCTCTGCTTCAATCGAGGGATCCCCTCTACATGCTGATTAAAACTATTCTTGCTGATGAAATCAATAACCCCCATCGTTGTGGATTTACCGTTGTGGATTATAAGACTTTGTTTTCCAAGGGATCACAGACTCAGTTCTCCATGGGTTAACAGACTATGTTTTCCAAAGGATTAAAAGCTTGCCGCAATGGGATTACCTACGAACAGTATGGAATTTCCAAAAACATTATGGGAATATAATTTTGAACTTTTTGATTTTTCTTTTTCCACTTGCTGGATTACATAGAGGTCAGAGACATTCGGTGGTATCCTTTCGTGTTGGAACTCATCCCCAAGGACAGGCGATGACTTCCAAAAAGGGGGACTGTAGTGATACACCTAGCCTCTGATATTTCTGTCTTGACCTTCAAGTACACCTCTCTACACCTCTCTGAATCACTCAGTGTTACACTTGCTTGAACCTCAAGGAGACAGATGGACACTTATATATTTTAACAATTATTATGAATTAATGGACACTAATTAATCAGATTGAACTTTCTCTTTAATGTGTGTTAATTCAGAATTGATCAAACAGTATTTTTGTCATTTCAATGATGATTTTACTAAACTGGTATATTTTAAATATGACAAAGTTAAGAGAACATCTCAGAATGATCATGTTTTGAACTGTCTGCTCTATGCAGAATGTGTCTAAAGTTGAATGAACAATTCTTCGTATTTGTTTGAACTGTTTTTGTTTCAAAGGAGAAGTTCTAGACATAACTTAATCTTCGGTCTCCCGTCCGTTCTAAAAACAATTCATCTGTGCCTAAACAGAGAGTGCTCTGTTTTCACACCTGCCTTTTGTTTTGTCTCCGTGCTGGGACTCAGTTCTCAGCACTCACTGGGTTTTTGAGTTCTGAGGGAGAAGGGAAGACGCACGGACGTTTTTCTCCAAGCTGATGTACGTTCCGGCCAGGCACCAAAGGCCCACGTCTTCAGCAAAGGTTCAAACAGCACGTCAGCTGTGAACCACTTCGAGTGTCACAGCTCCAAGCGGTGACACTCTTTCTGAAGTTATCTTGAACAAAACCAGAACCAGGCATCACTCTGGGAGGCCGACGCAGACTTCACGAGACCGTGGCAAGATGAAAGTGGTCGCCTGTAAAACGCAGCAGCCTGCGCGTCTGGCTTGACTAATTTACCGGAGTTGAGACAGGATCATCTTCACGAAGGTAAAAGTGTTTCATCACGGGACGGACGTCCAGCCGAAACCGAGCAGAGGGTGCTATCACTGGTTAAACATCTCAAGATAAGATTCAACCATTTCATTTCAATCTTTTATCTTTCCTCCTTAAACTCCTCCTTATGTTTATTTTCATCATGGTAAACTTTAAGTAATGTGCCAACAGAAAGGTCCAACTGTCTGTTTGTTTTAATTTGAATTCTTGTCAACGTAGTTATTAAATCAGAGCTAATATCGATACAAATGTTTAATGTAATTCTTGTGATAGTTTCAATAAAAGGTCTATATTTTTGGTAGACCAATATAAATTGAAGTCTAAGCGTGAAATTACATTTCTTGTCTAATCACAGTAAAAACAACTTAGTATCGGAAAAAGGAAGAACTCGCTCTTTGGTGGCAGTTTGTGCAAGATTAAAGTCTGCTAAACTGCGCATCTACAATAATAGTAAATCAGTAAGTGTTTAAATACCTTACTCTACATTTATTACTATTATTAATCTATTACAGAGTGGATGGTTGTTTGGTGTGAGTGAGACAGGTCCCTCTTGTAAATGAGTCCCCGTGACTCAACGAGGCTAGCCTGTATAAATAAAGGTTGAATGAATGAATGCACTTAAGAACAGTGTTGAAAAATGCATATAATTTTAGCATGCATTAATAATCTAATCAAGGCAAACATAAACCATTTTTATGTTAATGACTCTGGAGTTTGCCTCAAAAACCCTGCAGTCCAAACACAGTTAGATTACATACCTGAACACAACGAAGCCAGTCGGAAACACCAAAACATTTAATTGCCTTTAAATTGCATTGATTTTGCTAGAAAATATAATCTAGACATTAGTAATTTTAATAATACCTCTAAATATTGACAGTGGGATGTCTGAAGGCCATTATTACAGAATGTATTGGGGTGCATCGACATTGTTTTTAAAAAATCCAATTGGTTTAGACTTTCATGCACATAAACACACAAACACACACACACACACAATCTCTAGTGGTCATTAAAAGCTCATGTCACCAGCAACATATCCCTGGCAGCACCTGCCAAAGCCATTATCAACCACCCAGCCTTAGACGAAGGCTTTGGCATACATCTGAGCAATTAGGCCAGATTATTGGCAACCTTCCTTGGCCTTGCCCCATTATCAAGACCACTAATTACTAGCACT
Source organism: Garcialebias charrua (assembly GCA_038048925.1). Classification (NCBI taxonomy): domain Eukaryota; kingdom Metazoa; phylum Chordata; class Actinopteri; order Cyprinodontiformes; family Rivulidae; genus Garcialebias; species Garcialebias charrua. Next base: position 8,555 of record JBBPBX010057852.1, read on the forward strand.
GTTCAGCACTTTCTCTCCCTCTGTGTGGTGCAGGCTGTGCAGGGAGAAGGGGACATAAAAATAGAAAATCACAAGAACGAGAGGGAAAATAAGAAAAATGAATGTAGGTGGGCACTTCTGAAGGTGTGAAGTTTCGATGGGGTAGGCTTGAAGAGGAAATGTGACACAGCCGCGGTGAGACATCGACACGTTAAGTGTGTGAGTATGTCTCAGGTCCCCGTGGGAAATATTTTGTCAGAAGCAACTCTTTGAGTGCAGCATCAGCAGCATGATTGAAGTCTCCTCGAAGTGTAATGGTAGCCGATCAGTCTTGCTGGTGAGGTGGTAGCTTGTGTGTTGCTTTAGACAAAGTGGAAAAGCAGGCCTGGTGGGCAGTTGTAGCTAGAGTTGAGAATGGCACACAAACAAGGCACATATGGACACTCGGACAGGCTCCTTCACTCCCAGAAACACTCTCACACAAACATGCAGACAGTATAATCTCAACTTTACAATTTTGTCTCATTATTCTTGTATAAAATCTAATTTCTTATTAGCCTGTCCATTTTATTCAGTGCACTGAGAAACATGGACAGTAATTAATGAGTGGGCCACAGACACAACAGCAAAGAACATTTCCTAAGCTATTTTTTTGTTTGTTTATTTACCTAACTATTTATTCCCAGTTGTGTTTGATGAAAAGTTATAACTAGTTTTGATGGCATTAAGAATAACCCATGAGTTGGGTGCACCAGTGCAGTTCACCAGTTCAGTCTTTGTAACCCCTTGCAGTATGTTTTATTTATTTTTTATTCCCATTGCCAGTGCTTTGGCCATTTTCAGCTCCTATAACTGTTTATTGATTTGCCTTTAGCCCCTTCTCTAGAGTACATACAGTTTATGTCAGTGGGGACTCTCAGGGGATGTAAGTTACATACATGTACGTAAACAGGATTAACAAATTACACTCTTCAAGCACCCACACCATGAAAACTGGTTGGCATTGCTAAACTTGGAAGATGATGTTATCGTCTATGACATGTTCCTATTTGAATGTGTGGCACAACAACAATTGATCTGCCGAACAAGGCCTAGCCTCGTAGCTTTGATTCAGAATGTTTGTTGCACTCTTGCAATAAAACAGACCATAGAGCCAGAATGCACTATTTTTACTAGCATTCTTTATAGTTGTTGGTAGCGTTGTTGATGTTGCATCAATCATAAGTGTTGTTGAACTGACTTTTGGCCAAGCATTGCTCAATCACGTTGGTCTCTACAGGGTGCAAATTCAAACATGTAGTCCTTATAGCCTCTCTGTGGTGAAACTGAGGGTCCTCATTACCATCAGTGAGTTTATTTCATGGAGTTCCGGTAGTCTAAACATACTTATTGTATGGTTATTTGAATTTCCATTCCTTTGGGTTTTCAAGGACAACCTTTTTGAATTTTGGAATTAAATTTGAACCAACAGAGTGTCTTGTGTTGGAGTGAATCTTAATGAAAACTCAATTTACATCATTTCACATCTGTTTTTGTTTCATTCCTTTAGTCTCTGTTCACATAATGATCCAAATCCTCAGAATCTATATTGCTGTGTTCAGTAAAAGGCCTTTTTTAATGTATTGCTCTGCTCTGATAAATCCCTACATCCACAACTAAAATGTTGTCTTTGCAAAATCACCATCTGCATATGTTAATAATAACAGGTACAATGGAATTCTAAATGTTCCTCTAAAAAAACAGAGCATTTTCCATGTTTGTCAACTGCTCGCATGGATTGCTCTTCTCTGTCAGTCACTCAAGAAGGATCCAATGAGACATTTACACACACATACACACACACACACACACACACACACACACACACGTGTATACATGTATATGTATGTTAGGCCTGTTGCAATAACCAATAAATCAATTAATCACATGATAAATGACAATTATCAACCTCGTTTTCATTTATCAGCTTTATAGATTATTCGTGTCTCTCTTTCTACTTGACACTGGACGACAAAAGGCTCAACTCTGGTGCTCTTCACTGACCCTCCCTTTCTCTTTAAAATCTGTTTTAACTTTTCAAAATTGTGCTTTTGGATCGTTAAAAGCAGCTAAACTGAGGAGCTAAGCTACGAGCTAAGCTAACAGGTCGACCTCGAGGAATAAATCTCCATCTTGTCGATGTTACAATATCCATTGTTGAAACCCGTGCCTTTGTGTAAAAAAAGTGTTTTTCTCTGCAGAAAGAAGCTGAGAACGTGTTTACAGATTTTTTTATTTTTATTAAAAGCTTTGTGTGAAAAATGCTATGCTAAAGAGCTCCAACCACAAAGAGTGTCCGTCATTTTGAAAACCGAAAAAAGGAAAGTGATGGCCCATGTCGCGTCAAGGTGTCTCCCTACCATTTTTATTAAAGAGACACGTTGCTCACTCCCTCACTATCCATCCTTCGGTTCAAACAGTCTTATACAGACATCCGGTGGTCAAAAATGGTACTACACTCAAAACAAATTAACAAACATGTCTCATTTAATTTGACAACAATTACTACTTTTTTGTCAAATTTCAAACAATATTATCATTTATCACAATAATTTTTGAGGCAATTACTGGTAATCACCCCAAAATATTTGTTATTGTGACAGGCCTGATATATATAAACAAATGGTATATTTTTGTGTTGTTTATACTGTTGTTCACATCTAGCTATTTCCAGGTCTTTTAAAGTGTGAATTTACATATTTCTAATGGACATAAAATTAATATTTATTTATTTATTTATTTATAGGACAATTATTTTTAAGTTGTATTGTTTATTGACTTAATAGGTTTAACGTAGATGGTGTTTATTCATTAATGTTAGTGTTTATTAGCAGCAATTACAGCAATGTCTTTAAAGTCACTGACCCAAAAAACAGCTTGTCTTTAAAAACACATTGCTTGTTGCTGCTGTGAAGATATGGCAGTGGCAAGATAACCAATTAGTTTTATTTAAAAAGTAAATAAATAAAAATAACAAATAGGCTGTTTACCTTTAATTAAACCTAAAAGCTAACAAATTAGTTTCAGTCAGAATATTGGCTTTTTGGAAGTTGTGTCATTTTTAAGACTAGAGTCTAATAGCCCTTGTTCTTTTGTTTTCTCTCAAAACACAAACAGACACCCCTCCAAAACACACACACATCACATACATTTACAGTCAGGTTTGCGCTTAACCCTCAATACACCTGAGTCCACCTGATGAACAAAAACTAAAGGTCAGTAAAGGTTCTGTGAGGAATTTCAAAGAGAGTAAACTTGCACAGTTGGAGCATGGATTGTGACAGATTTTTTCTCAGCCCTCAGCTCTGGTTGACGTTACCATCACCGAGGGTCAGAAGATGTCAGAGATAACTTTTTCTCAAACATTTGAAGGTCTAAACAACATATATCATGACACATGTGGACACTGCATATTGAAAGGATGTGTGGCGCTCTGCTGCTTTTTGTCCCCCTAGGAAGTATTATGAACTCAGTGGTCTGCCAAATGTATTTTGAGGTGCTTCCCTTCTTCAAATGTCTTTGTCTCTTCTGTCAGCTCCTCTCCTCTCCCTGCCCATTCCCCCTCCATGGTGTCTGGCCCTCCTCAGCAGCAGACCAACACAGCATGAAGCTTAGAAATAATTGAAATCTTGGCTTAATTTACCGTATTTTCCGTTGTATAGGTCGCACCGTTGTATAGGTTGCAGTGTCCAATATGTATCAATAAATTGGAAAAATCCTTAAATAGGTTGCACCGGTGTATAGGTCGCACCTACGTCACCGCCGACGTAACGCGTCATCCACCGCTGACGCGCCGCGTGACCTCGGAGTCAACCCGGCAATATGGACCGAGTGTTTAGCTCTGCTGCTAATGTCTGCCAGAAGCTAACAAAGCTAAACACGAGAGGAGTCCGTCTCTCAGAACACAAATAAAAAATCGAATTTTAGGTCAAATGTTTTCTCGAGACCATAGTAACGTACATTAAAGCTCCTATAATTACACTCTGTAAGCAGAAAAAATATAGACCGAGTGGTTTCGAAGCTATTTATAAGCAAACAGAAGTAAACTGAAATAAAAACGAATGCTAACACGGGAAGTCCGCCTCTCAGAACACGAATAAAAAATCGAATTTTAGGTCAAATGTTTTCTCGAGACCATAGTAACGTACATTAAAGCTCCTATAATTACACTCTGTAAGCAGAAAAAATATACACCGAGTGGTTTCGAAGCTATTTATAAGCAAACAGAAGTAAACTGAAATAAAAACGAATGCTAACACGGGAAGTCCGCCTCTCAGAACACGAATAAAAATTCAAATTTTAGGTCAAATGTTTTCTCGAGAACATAGTAACGTACATTAAAGCTCCTATAATTATACTCTATAAGCAGAAAAAATATACACTGAGTGATTTTGAAGCTATTAATGACGTAAACAGAAGTACACAGATATAAAACGAAGGCTAACACGAGACCAGTCCGCCTCTGACACGAATAAAAAATCGAATCTCATCTGAATGATTCATCCAGGACATAGTTAAGTACATTTGAGTGTTATAATTACTCTGTAAGCAGAAATAAATATACACCGAGTGGTTTCGAAGCTATTTATAACAAATACAGAAGCTAACACTAGAAGCTAAATGCTACAAAAAGATCGTTTTTTTATTTTTTTATCTCAAACATCTAATAAAGGTACTCACTTGTAAACGTCCACACTGTGATTCCATTCCATTCTGTAAGTTTCAGAAAAATCCGCTGAGTGGTTCTTGACTTATCTTGCTGACAAACAGCAAACAAACAGAACTAACATAAGCTACATCCAACCTAGGCGGCCGACAGAATCAGTCTGAGCAGAGGAACTTTTTTCGGGCACATGAGCTGGAAACGGTCTACTTCTTCTTCTTGGGTCGGTGTACTCCTCTGGAAATGGTACTGCACTGAGCCCCTAGCGGCCGAAAGTGGTACTGCACCATTTTCTGCCAAAGTGAAAAAGGGTCATAACTCAGCCAAAAAATTGTCTAAAAATATGGGAAAAAAATACATAAATAGGTTGCACTGATGTATAGGTCGCAGGCCTTGAAAAAAACCATAAAAAGGTTCGACCTATACACCGGAAAATACGGTAATTCTCCCCGGTGGCTGGATCAGTTCTGGCCATGTCAGAGAACTTTGGAAAGCACAAAGGATGAAGGTGAATGCTTGTCTTAGGGTAATTTCAAAGAAGGCAAGCTTGAACGACTTTTTGTTCCCAACTCTGGAGGGTTTATTCCTTTAATTTGTTTAATTTAAGCAAGAGTGCAGTGCCGTTCGAAACAATATAACCACTTAAAGACGGCTGGAAACACAGACCTTAGTTTTGCCTTGAGCAAACTGTGGCTTGGTCCTGCAAATAAATGGGATGTACCGGTAATCGGCTCAGCAGCTGGAAACAAATCCAAACTTATTATTTAATTGGTACAAGAGAAAGGAAGTTGTCACAAGAACCAAAATAAAAATGCATTAAGACTAAATACTTTAGACTTAAAGTCAAGACTTTTAAACAGTGAGTTGCACTCAAGTCAACCGAAGTCTATGAGCAAATAAATAAATAAATGGGTTGCAGGGGAAAATATATGTAATATACTTTGTAGATAGATAGGTGAGATTAGCAGAAATATGCTAAAATGACCATTTAAATTTTTAACGTATTAAGAAAAGAAGCTCAAAAGACAGAAAGTAGTTTAAAAATAGCAGAAAAAAGGCCAAACTTATCAGAAATATACCCAAAAGGTAGCTGATAAAGCTTGTAATATCAGGAAGACGCTGAAATCAGTGCACAATTGTTGGAAAAGTTGAAATTAACAGAAAAAAAGTTTAAAAAAGAAATAAGTTGGCAGAAAAATAGCAGGTTTTTTTTTTCTTTTATGACCACAAATAAGCTGAAAAAAACTAAACCAGAACAAAAGCTGAAATGAGCTGTAAGACAATAAAACAGCACAAAGGATTTGAAGGATGGGACAAGAGCTTTAGTCATTTTTAATGAAGAAAAACGCGGCAGAAAAAGCTAAATAGTTCAAAGAATTAATACCAAAAGTTATATCAGGTATTTTCTGAATGAGCTGAACCTATTGAGGCATGAATTGTTGAAATAGCACAAAAACTGCAGAATGAGTTACATGCCAAAAAAAATTACTGAATAAAAATAAAACGGATTTCAATGTTGTGAATGATTTATAAGCCTTCATACAATTAAGCAAGAGTTCAAAAATAAACGTTTTATTTAGTATATAGTGTGCTTAAAAGTAAGGTCAGGTAAAAATATAATTTTACAGAAAGTTTCTTCATGCTTCTCCTATTTGATTTTCTCCCCTGCTAGTCATATCTCTTTCTTTTTCCATATTACTGTATAGTGTAATACATATAAAAAATCACAAAGCATACATTTCTTTACTACTTTTCAAAAAGCCTGTAAGGTACGTGATTTGGGGGCGGCCGTGGCTTAGTGGTAATGGCAGTCGTCCCCCGATCGGAAGGTTGGCGGTTCGAATCCCGGTTCCCCACACCATGTGTTGTTGTGTCCTTGGGCAAGACACTTAACCCCGAGTTGCTCCCGGTAGGACTGGAAAGCACCTTGCATGGTAGTCTGCCGCTACCGGTGTATGAATGTGTGTAGCATTCAATGTGTATAGCGCTTTGAGATTTTCACTAATGAAAAGCGCGTTATAAATTGAATTCATCATCATCATCATATATTAGTTCCAATACATTATAGTTGTGCATATTGTTTAGTGAACATTTTATGTCAAGAAATAGCAGAATTTCCAGGGCTGTTGATTGACAAGTCTGAAAAGTTATAGTATTATTATTTTAATTCTTTATTTACTTTTCATGTGGGTGTTGAAAATAAATGATATTCTCAGAATCTGTAATTTATGTCAATTTTCCAGTACATTATAGAATATATGGCTTTTGTGAACCCGTCTGCCAATCACACAGAGCAAATATTCAAATATCACTTTGATGGGAAGAATGCAGATATAAATACACCGCTGGTGGCAGAGATCACTGAAGAAGAATAAAAAAATCAACTCAACTCATTTACATTCCTCTGATTAACTTGTCTATAGGGCCTGAAGAGCCAGAGAATCATGAGATCTATGTTTATCCTTTTTGTTGTAGGGTAAACCTCCTTTGTTAGTTTATGGGAATGTTGTGCCATTTCTGGCAGATTTGGAATTTTTACCACGGAATGAGCAAAATATTTGACTCATGCTCATCAGCAGGCTGCACACATCATCAGGGGAATGTGCTGTTGTCTCAAAGAAAAGAGCAAACAAAAACCTCTAACAATGTAACACCATTAACGGATGGATGGTTTAGTAAGATCTTTAAAATTGTCTGTGCCGAGTCCCGAGTGGACCTTTGAGAAGACAATAAAACTTGACTTGAGAAAGTAAGTAGCAAAGTTTCTGGCATGGTCTCCAGTTACCAACCACCTGTCTCTCCTTCTATTGTTTTATTGGGGACTTCTGTGGGAGGCACAATCTACCATCATCTATGTAACTTGTCTCTGATTCAACAAGAGACTGACTTTTTTTTAAATGCAGGTCATCCTGCTGCCTGAACCACACTATAGTCTAGGTAGGCCCATCTACCCACCAAATGTGCTTCAATATGTCCCTCAATGCCAATCCTCAAATCTGACCTCTTAGTCTCCTATAATGAGGGCCTGGAGGCTTGGTGTGGGACATTGACTGACAATGTGAGTCCAAACATTGAAACTCGAGCTCTGCAGTGCAATTGTCTCACTAATGGCTTTTGCCTAAGACTAATATCTACCCAATCACCCATGTGTTTTAACTATACAGGTGCTGGTCATAAAATTAGAATATTATGACAAAGTAGATTTATTTCAGTAATTCCATTCAAAATGTGAAACTTGTATATTATATTCATTCATTACACACAGACTGATATATTTCAAATGTTTATTTATTTTAATGTTGATGATTATAACTGACAACTAATGAAAACCCCAAGTTCAGTATCTCAGAAAATTTGAATATTCTGAGTCCAATATA
>JBBPBX010057853.1:0-22287 GCA_038048925.1 Garcialebias charrua
AATAAAAATAAAAAATGTATGTGTTTAACTGTTCTTGATTTCATTTGTACAGCACTTTGTTGCATCTGTGGTTGTTTTAAATGGCTTTATAAATAAAATATATTTTAAAGCCGATTTACGCAGTTTCCGGCAGTTTCTGCCAGTTTCTGCCAGTTTTCGGCAGTTTTCGTCTGTGCCCGCCAGCTTCGGTTAGCTCCGGCCTCGACAGCTGGCTATGGATAGACCGTGGGTCCGATCAGAGTTTGCCTCATACGGATAAATGCGTTGGAAACGCTCGGTGAACTATATGGACATCTCAGGCCCGGAGCAGCAGACGCCGATCGCTCCGCCGCTCTGAGCTAACATGCTAAAACGAGGAGAAACAGCTGCAGCAGCCATTTGGAGGGGCTAACATGCTAACGGGTGCAGCTATTGGACGGGCTGACGTGCTAACGCCAGACCCACCGGGGACACAGAGCCGACGGGCGGCGGAGAGGCCTGCTGCGGCCGGGAGCTCGCTTCGATGTCCGCCTGGCAGCCTCAGATGTTGGATGGACACCGAGCTAACATGTTAAAACGTGGAGAAACAGCTGCGGCAGCCTGTTGGAGGGGCTAACATGCTAATGGGCGCAGCTATTGGAGGGGCTAACATGCTAACGTGGCGCAGCTTGTTGGATGGACACTGCGGAGAAACGGCTCCCAGTAAGTTATTAACTGTTTTTCCCTTCATGATGGCTCCAAATGTATGGAGCTAACATGCTAACAGTCCTTCCTGTAAACAGTTTGGACCGCGTGAAGCAGCACAAAGCTGCAGAGCTCGGACGTGCAACGAGCTAACATGCTAAAAGACTGAGACAGCCTTGACCAGCTCACAGTACGAAATTAACTATTTATTATGGTTCCAATTGTACTGTATGTGTCTTTTTAATTATTATGTAGGGTACTGTGTTAGGATAGGTGAAGTGCTTGGTAACTTGGTAACTGTACAGTATCGTACATGTATGTGTATACCGGTAAGTGGCGGCTCGTGTGTTTTCCGACTTACGGCGATTTTCGACATGTGAACGGCCGTAGGAATGTAACTCGTTCGTAAGTCGAGGACCACCTGTAATGTGATAAAATATGATCAAATTAAAACATTTTCCCGACATGTAAAAGTTAATTTTTGTATCTTTGTTTTGTTTGATAAACCACATCTCCAATAATCTGACAAGTGCTTTTCAGTTTAATTTGTCTGAACACAGAATTCCTCGATTAAAATATAATTAATTCAGAATAAGGACAAAAATACGGAGGATTTAATAAAGAGCCAGATGAAAAGGCAGGTTTCTGTTGCCTTCGGTCCTTCCTGTGAGCATTTCTTATCTCACCCTGTTTCTGTACAGCACCCCTCTGGGCTCCTCCACCAGCACAGCCTCTGTGCCGCAGAAAATGATGGGAAGCGTCAGCAGGAAATGGCTCCCATTAGACACAGCCTGGCACTTCTGTTCCTGCAGAGTCACGGCAGCAACTGGCACAGACAAACCCTGAAGGAGAGGACCCGTGTCAAAGTAACGTACAAATAAAAAATTTAAACATTCACTTTAAAAGCTAAAACATGTTGAACGAGGCTGTTTGCACACATCTTGGTGAGATTTGATATTAGCTGTTTGAATGTTAAGGTTGTAAAATGAAGCCAAAATGTAAAAGAACTAACCAGCAGGACTACCTGAGTCTAACAATCAAGTGAACAAAATCACTGCAAGGCACAAAAACTGCTGTCACTTTTTAACATTATGCAAACCAGCCACTAGGAGCACAAGCCAGTGTATCTCTTGTGCCGGTCTCAAGCCCGGGTAAATGGTGAGGGTAGTGTCAGGAATGGCATCCGATGTAAAACACTTTTGCCAAAACCATAATGCGAGGTCATAAAAGTGAAACCATACCGGATCGGTCGAGGCCCGGATTAACAACGACTGCCACCAGTGCTGTTGATAAACGGTGCCGACGGAAATTGTGCTACTAGCTGTGTTTCCATCCATTTTCATTTCGATTTTTGAGCTAATTTTTGAAATCTCGCAAATATGTAAATACAAATTAATGCGAAGCAGAAGTGTTTCCATCTGCTGGCTTGAAGCGCATCTACCAAGCCACGCACAGCGTCATTACGTCAGACGTCAGCGTCATTACGTCAGACGTCGGCACTGCGCATGTCTACAGTAAACAGGAAGTAGCAGTTGAAAACAGAACCTGGCCACACATCTCGTCAAAAAGGAGAGAATATTTCAGGTACGTGTTGCTATCGGTCGAGTTGTATTTATTCTGTCATACAAACTAGTTTTAGCGATGTTACATGTTGTCCGGAGCGGAAACAGCTGATCAGTCACGTGACGTGAATGTTCGCTTCGGCAGCACGAGTCGGCAAATGTGTTTCCATCTGTCGCTGTGCGCATCTGCTCATTTTCGAACATCCCAAAAACCACCTCAAGCGAGCGTATAAACTTTTTGGCGAACTTGAGAAAGTAAATACGGATTTTGCCGTTTCCATTAAGCTTTTCTGCTGCGATACTTCAAAATGCGCACCTAGAAACCTTGATGGAACTTAGTCGAAGACGCCGAGGAGGAAAACGTGTCAGGAGACAGAGGGAGAAGAGGAAAGTGAAGAATGTAGGACTGAGGGTTGCAACTCTAAATGTGGAGACAAGAGACAGACAGGCAAAGGTAGAGAGCTGGATGACATTAGATGTTTTATGTGTCCAAGAGACCAAGTGGAATGGCAGCAAGGCTCGCAGTATTGGAGCAAGGTTCAAACTGTTTTACCATGGTGGGGATAGAAAGAGAAATGGAGTAGGGGTGGTCCTGAAGGAGGAGCTGGCAAATAATGTAGTAGAGGTGAAAAGAGTGTCAGATATGGTGATGTGCCTGAAGGTAGAAGTAGAAGGTCTGATGCTATACATAGTCAGTGGTTATGTTCCACAGGTTGGATGTGATGTGATTCCCAGGGAAGAAAGAGTGGTGATTGGAGCAGACCTGAATGGACATGTTGGTGAAGGAAACAGAGGGGATGAGGAAGTGATGGGTAGGTTTGGTGTCAAGGAAAGAAACCAGGAAGGACAGATGGTGGTGGATTTTGCCAAGAGAATGGAAATGGCTATAGTCAATACCTATTTCCAAAAGAGGGAGGAACATAGAGTGACCTATAAGAGTGGAGGAAGGAGTACACAGGTCGACTACATTCTGTGTAGAAGAGGAAACCTGAGGGAGATTGGAGACTGTAAGGTTGTGGCAGGGGAGAGCGTGGCCAGACAGCATCGGATGGTTGTGTGTAGAATGACTGTTGTTGTGAAGAAGAGAAAAAGAGTAAAATCAGAGAAGAAGACCAAATGGTGGAAGCTAAAGAAGGAAGAATGTTGTGAGAAATTCAGAGACGAGCTGTTAAAGGCTCTGGGTGGTAAGAAAGAGCTTCCAAGTGACTGGGCTACTACAGCAACAGTAATTAGAGAGACAGGTAGGAAGGTACTTGGTGTGTCATCTGGACAGAGAATGGATGATAAGGAAACCTGGTGGTGGAATAGTGAAGTGCAGGACACTGTTCAAAGAAAGAGGTTAGCCAAGAAGAAATATGACAGTGAGAGGACTGAAGAGAGGAGACAGGAATATAAGGAGATGGGATGTAGAGCAAAGAGGGAAGTAGCTAAGGCAAAACAGTGGGCGTACGATGAGTTGTATGGAAGACTGGACACTAAAGAGGGCGAGAAGGAGGGATCAGACTGGAAAGTATGTGCAACAGGTTAGGCTTATTAAAGATGGGATTGGTAATGTTCTAACAAGTGAGGAGAGTGTGACAGGAAGATGGAAGGATTACTTTGAGGAGCTAATGAATGAAGAGAATGAAAGAGAAAGAAGAGTAGAGGCCATAGAATCTGTGGACCAAGAAGTGGGAAAGATTAGTGAGGGTGAAGTCCGGAAAGCTCTGAAAAGAATGAAGAAGGGGAAGGCAGTAGAACCTGATGACATACTAGTGGAGGTTTGGAAATGTCTTGGAGAGATGGCAGTGAGGTTTTTGACTCAAATATTTAATGGAATATTTGAGGGTGAGAAAATGCCTGAGGAATGGAGAAGAAGTGTGCTGGTGCCCATTTTCAAGAACAAGGGTGATGTACAGAGTTGTAGCAACTACAGGGGAATTAAGTTGATGAGCCACACAATGAAGATCTGGGAGAGAGTTGTGGAAGCAAGACTTAGACAAGAGGTGACTATCTGTGAGCAGCAGTATGGCTTCATGCCAAGAAAGAGCACCACAGATGCCATCTTTGCTTTGAGGATGTTGATAGAGAAGTACAGAGAGGGTCAGAAAGAACTCCATTGTGTGTTTGTGGATTTAGAAAAAGCATATGACAGGGTGCCAAGAGAGGAGGTGTGGTATTGCATGAGGAAATCTGGAGTGGCAGAAAAGTATGTTAGACTGGTACAGGACATGTATGAGGACAGCAGGACAGTGGTGAGATGTGCTGTAGGAGTGACAGATAGCTTCAAGGTGGAGGTGGGATTGCATCAAGGATCGGCTCTGAGCCCCTTCTTGTTTGCTCTGGTGATGGACCGACTAACAGATGAGGTCAGGCAGGAATCCCCATGGACTATGATGTTTGCAGATGACATTGTGATCTGTGGTGAGAACAGGGAACAGGTGGAAGAGAACTTGGAGAGGTGGAGGTATTCACTTGAAAGAAGAGGAATGAAAGTCAGCCGTAGTAAGACAGAGTACATGTGTGTGAATGAGAGGGAGGCCAGTGGAACAGTGAGACTACAAGGATCAGAGGTCACAAAGGTGCAGGACTTCAAGTACTTCAAGGACTTCAAGGTCTCTGAGGTCAGATAGCCAGCTGCTCTCTGTTCCACAGACAAAATTTAAACGTTGGGGTGGCCGTGCCTTTTCTGCGGCCGCACCTTGACTCTGGAATACACTCCCGCTTGAGCTACGTCAGATTACTGAACTTGGCCCTTTTAAATCGAAGCTTAAGACTTTTTTATTCCAACTGGCTTTTAGTAATTAAATATGTGGTGACATTTCTGGTTTTATTTTTGCTATTATGTTGTGTTTTTCTTGATTTTTAATCCGTTGTCTTTTTAAGTACTGCACTGTTTTTTGTTAAGCACTTTGGTCACCATCACCGTGGTTGTGTAAGGTGCTATACAAATTAATAAATGAAATGAAATGAAGTACTTGGGGTCCACTGTCCAGGAAAATGGGAAATGTGGTAAAAAAAAAAAAAAGTGAAAAAGAGAGTCCAGGCAGGATGGAGTGGATGGAGAAAGGTTTCAGGAGTAAAACTCATGAAATTTGTGACAAAAAGATGTCAGCAAAGGTCAAAGGAAAAGTTTACAACAGAGTGGTGAGACCTAGCCTGGCCCTCGCCTTCCTGCACAGCTCCGCTCAATTCTCATTTCCCTTCACTGCACAGTCTGGGACTTCTCTCATTAACAACCATTTCTCCGGTAGATTTTTGTTCGGACCAATCAGAGAACAGAAGGGACGGAGTTTTGGACCCTAACCCACGCCCCCACCTGTCCCAGCGCGCAGAGCCCTATAAAAGGGCTCTGCCAGCGCGCAGTCAGCGAGCACCGGCATGTTCTCATTCAAAGCGATGCAAAGCGATGCAGAACTGTTTTATATGTGACACAAATTTATTAATTTCCCCTTCTTAATCCCTTATCTGGAGTTTTCTTTTGTTTTTTGGGCCAAAAGTCAAGTGATCGCTCGCGCCCTCCTCCTTCTCTCCCTCCGCTGAAATGAACAAGGAAATGGCTGTCACGAGAATTAAACTCGGGTTTTACGTTGCTGACCGAGTCCCATCAGATGTTCTGGTCTTCTGGTGAGCTGGACCAGCGATCCATGGTTTTATTGTATTTTATTAAAACGTTTTATTAACATATAAACACAGAATTTCCAGCGCGGCAGCCGGCAGCAAGAGAAAAGCTGCAGCAGGAGGCGGAGCAGTTGTCAAGTTCACCAGAGCACGGGGAGCAGCCATATATGGCTCTGAGGGGAGGGAGCAGAATGCTTTTCCTGTTCAAAATATCCAATGGTTTTGTTCCTCAGCAGAGCCCACGCCTCCAGCAAGAATCGTTTTAAAATGGAGAGGTCCCAGACCCTAGTCTGAAGCGAAGTGAAGGACAGGGTGTGGTTTTAACCAGGCTAGGTGAGACCAGCTATGTTGTATGGTCTGGAGACAGTGGTATTGACAAAAAGACCGGAGAAAGAACTGGAAGTAGCAGAAATGAAGATGTTGAGGTTCTCCTTAGGAGTGACAAGGATGGATAAGATCAGGAATGAGATAATCAGAGGTACAGCACATGTTGAACAACTGGGAGATAAAGTTAGAGAGGCCAGACTGAGATGGTTTGGACATGTCCAGAGGAGGGACAGTGGGTATATTGGTAGAAGGATGTTAGAAATGCAGCTGCCAGGAAAAAGACAAAGAGGAAGGCCAAAGAGGAGATATATGGATGCAGTTAGAGAGGACATGAAGGTAGTTGGAGTGAGGACAGAGGATGCAGAGGACAGAGTGAGGTGGAGGAGGATGACTCGCTGTGGCGACCCCTGAAAAGGGAAAAGCCAAAAGAAGAAGAAGAAGAAAGAAGATTTCTTTAACATAAGCATCTAACTTAGCTTCATGAGGAAAATGGATGAAACTGTGTTCATGAAATAAAAAGTTTCATTATATTTGGCATGTACACATGTAAAGTAGGGTAATATTCTCAGCTCAGTCAATGCCTTTAAGTACTATAACAAGAAGTTTTCTTTAACCCTTAGAAATACCAAAGTGATGAGTGGATGACTATAAACATTATTAGTTTTCTGCTTGAAACTTATTGGGTACAATGTGATGGCTTGTTCAGTTTTTCTGCTTAAAGTGGCTTCTTACTGTTAAAGTATACCTCAACACAGTTTAGGCTCAGAAAACGACAGAAACAAACACTAAAACCCTGCACAGATGAGTGATTTCTTGGGAATAAAACCCGTCTGATTATAAATCATGTTAAAACGTTTAGATTCTGGACACCTTCTGAAATAACATCACAACTTCACAGTTTATTTATCTGATAAGCTGGGATATGTAGCACTAACAAGCATCTTTGAAACGTTACATATACGTCATATTCATCACAACTTTTACATTTTAATACTTTTGTTGGATGTAACTGGCACCCTGTGTACACAATTTCATTCCACCACATGTACCACATGTGGTACGAATGACAATAAACAACCTTGACCTTGAACAATATGGCCAAAATGAACATTCAACAATGCTAAGCTATGCTAACGCTTTGCCTGCCCTGCCACAGCACTGCATTGTACCTGTGTTGCTTTTAGTATTAAAGCTTGTTGCCATTGCTGTTTCTTATCTGTCTTGTTGGGGCTGCTTATCACTGATGTTTTTCTTTCTGTTCTTGGCAGATTTACCACAAAAATATGACACAGTTCATGATGTGAGCACCGCGGTGGCACAGTTGGTAGAGATGCTGCCTCTCAGCAAACAGGTCACCCTCGATCAAATCCCAGCCGGGGGGGTTTCTGGGTGGAGTTTGCATGTCCTCTCTGTGAATGTGTGGGTTTTCTCTGGGTACTCCGGTTTCTCCCACAGACCAAAAACATGCATGTTAGTCCGACTGGTAAATCTAAATTGTCTCTAGGTGTGAGTGAGAGAGTGAATGATTGTCTGTCTCGTTTGTCTCTATGTGTCCCTGTGATGGATTGAAGACCTGTCCAGGGTGTCCCCCACCTCTTGCACAGTGATGGCTGGACATGGACACCAGTGACCCCCACAACACAAAAAGGAAGAAGCGGGTAAAGATAATGGATGGATGTTCAAGATGTCATGTGGTTGCTGTTGCTCACATGTTGTGTTGTTGAAATAAATGTGGGGTTGTAAGAGTACCAACAATTTCTACACAACTTTTCCAGTTCAGGTATCATGTTTGGTGAGGAGTTGAACCCAGGGCACAGACAAAAGTCAAAATGCTCAGGGTTAAAAATAAAAGTAATTTATTAACAAAAACATAAGGATGACAAAAACTCAAACATATACTCAGACATGAGAAAAGAGGGTCAAAAGGGAAACCCAACATGAACAGCATGAAAGCATAATGCATGGACAACAAAAGAGAAGAATGCCACATGTTTTAAAGGGAAACTACCCCTTGGGTTGCCCCTTTATACGTTATCTCTCAACATCACAGATCGACTGCAACAACGTCATCCATGAGAGCAAAACAACAACAACAAAAAAACACTCCAATGAAAAGAAAAAGACGGTTATATGTGTTGTAATAGTGGCTGGTGAAGGTAGACCCAGTGGTGCAGGAAGACAATCCAGGACTCAGGTGATGTATAAAATAAATGTTTATTAACAAGAAAACAAATAACTGTCAGGGCAGCAAAACTTACATGGACTCACAAGAAGTAGACGGGACATCACCAGTGGACAGCAATCACAATGTTAGGACAAAGGACTAACACAGAGACACAAACTTATATACAGTGACTAACTAGACAAAACACCGGTGAGGACACACAGCTAAACCACATCAGGGAAATGACAAACCAGGAAACAAGGGAGTGCAGGAAGGAACAGACATACAACACTAGATGGAGGCATACACTAGGAAAACACAAACCTTATAGAAAACAGAAACTGAGAAGGAGGACACAAGATAAAGACACAACACCAGATGGGGCTAAACACCATGAACAAGACCACAATCCTTACTCTTAAAGGATGTCACCAGACATCCTCCAGAAACCCACTCCCTAAAAACTTGGGTAGGAGGAAGAGGGAAACAGGATGAAGGGCAACAGAGAACACAAGACGGGGGACTAGGTACACACAAAAAAGAACACAAAAAGTCCAGGCGGGCGGCTGGAAGACCGTCCATCTTGCTGGAGCAATCCAGACGAGGAGTCTGGATGAACCGAAGGGCCATGGTGAGGCAAAGGACCCTGGCAAAATGTGGGGCCAAGGTGAAATGTGGAGCCAAGATGATACGGAGGGCCATGGTGAGGTACCCTGATGAGACGATAAGGAGGGCCATGGCGAGGTACCTGGATGAGATGAGGCAAAGGGCTAAGGCAAGGTGCCTGGATGAGGTGATGCGAAGGGCCAAAGCGAGGTGCCTGGATAAGGCGATGCGAAGGGCCAAGGCTAGGTGCCTGGATAAGGCGATGCAAAGGGCCAAGGCTAGGTGCCTGGATAAGGTAATGCAAAGGACAAATGCGATGCAAAGGGCCAGGGCAAGGTGCCTGTATGAGGCAATGCGAAGGACCAAGGTGAAGAACGAGGGCGAGGCGAAGAGACCTCAGGTACCGCAGGAGATGTAGAGACTGCAGGAGATGTAGAGACCTCAGGAGCCATAGAGACCTCAGGTGCCTCAGAGACCACAGGTGTTGAAGAGACCACATGTGCCGCAGAAGATGTAGCAACCTCTGTGAGTGTCGGCAGAGGCTGGCTTGGACTCTTCGTTGGCAGGGGCGATGAGGTTGCCTCATGCACAGCAAGGACCTTAGGCGGAGATGAAGGCCATGGACTAGTCAAAGACACAGAGCAAGGTGAATACCTCAGGCGAGGTGAGGACCCCCAGGTGAGGTGAAGACCCCAGGTGAGGCCAAGACCCCGGGCGAGGCGAAGACGCCATGGAACCCTCTGGGGGTTGCAGTTGCCGTGGAACCCTTTGGTGACGTGGGACCCTCTGGCGACGTGGGACCCTCTGGCAATGTGGGACCCTCCGGCGACGTGGGACCCTCTGGTGATATGGAACCCTCCGGCAGCATGGGACCCACTGGAGGAGATGTTGAGACCTCTGTGGACGTCAAGGTATCGGCAGACCAGGAACCCTCTATGGACCTCGATGTGTCGGCGGACCGGGGACCCTCTGTGGACATTGAGACATCGCCGGACCGGGGACCCTCTGTGGAAGTCGAGGCGTCGGCAGACCGGGGACCCTCTGTGGACATCGAGGCCACTAGAGATTCTGGAGACAATAGAATTACTGGAAACTCTGGAGACATGTCTGCAGGGTTGGGGTTTGCTGTAGGCAAACAGGGGCTCGGGTACTCCCCACACCTTTGAAATTCTCCCTATAGCTTCTCAGACCGTATTTGTGGGGACTCGGATGGAGGAAGGGTCTGGATTTCTGCTGTTTTTATCCTTTTCTGCCCTCGACCTCTAAGCCAGCGGGGGTGTGAGCAAGGATCAGGAGCAAGCCCAATCTCCTCTTTGGGTTCAATGTCACCCTCAGACGTCTGGTACATGAGCTTGGGTGTCTGTGTGAGATTACTTTCCCTGAGTTGGGCCCTCCTTTCTTCTTATTCCACTAGGAGGGGTGACAGAAGGATCTCCAGCGCAGGACTTCAGCATTGCTGCCTATGGATGGGTTCGGTCTGGAACCCATTCTACCTGATGACGGGCTCTTCTTGAGCAGAGGCATGGAGAGGAACAGATCCTCCAGGTGACTCAGATGAAAGGCTGGAACTGATAGAGGTCTAAGCAGCTGATTGTAGGTGGCGGAACTCCAGCCTGCTCCTCTCTCTCAGTAGCTTGTCCAAAAATTCTATCATGCCCGGAGAGTCACACTGTCCAGGGAGATGAAAATACTCATTAATCATGTCATTTTGGACCACCCACCTCTCCTCCAGATCATTGCAGGTGGCCATAATGTCCACATATTTTTGGAATGTCTTCTCCAACTGCTGGTAGTCCTCATCTGAAAGATTTGCCATGAACTAGCTGCCTGCTGGGTTTGTTTGGTCCTGGCATTCTGTCGTAATAGTGGCTGGTGAAGGAAACCCAGGGGCACAGGGCAAAACTTACATGGACTCACAAAAAGCAGTCGGGACATCACTAGTGGATAGCAATCACAATGCTAGGACGAAGGACTAACAGAGACACAGACTTATATACAGTGACTAACGAGACAAAACACCTGTTAGGATACACAGCTGAACCACATCAGGGAAAATGACAAATCAGGAAACTAGGAAGTGCAGGAACAGACATATAACACTAGATGGAGGCATACACTAGGAAGACACAAACCCTATAGAAAACAGAAACTGAGGACACAAGACAAAGACACAATACCAGATGGGGCTAAACACCATGAACCAGACCACAATCCCTAATATGCGGATAACATAAACTTACTTATGCTAGGCTAGACTTTATGTTTCCCACCTTTCAACTTAATGCGTGTGCAATAGACATCACAAAAACACATGATGAATTTTACTTTTTTTTTTTTTACAAAATAGATTTAATTTCTTCTTGTTTTGACCCACATCAAAAAACAATCTTCATCCACCCATCAATTATCTTTTACCCCCCTTCTTTCTTTTCGGGTCACAAGGGTCACTGGTGTTCATATCTAGCCATCACTGTGCGAGAGGTGAGGGACACCCTGGGCTGGTCTCCAGTCCATCACAAAGATACAGAGACAAACGAGGCAAACAACTATTCACTCTCTCACTCACACCTAGAGACAATTGGTACAAATCAGCCTACTTTGTAAAAAACATAACAGTGTGACAGTACCACAACTTTTATCATGCATTGAATGAGGACCTGCAGCATTTGTTGGCTGATTGTAATGCTGAGCAGTCCGTCCTCACAGTTTACTCTCAAACTCTCTCGCCCTGCAGAAACAGAACAAAGACAATCATGCACAGAGGATATTTACAACACTGAGGTCGACACAATAATTGCTTGAATTTTGGTACTAAAGCAGAAACACAACAAAGTTTGAATCACAGATTTTTTTTTTTTGTCAAATTGGAACTAGAATTTATTTCAAGTTACATGGTGCAATTTATCACAAGCCTTGAAAACCAGGTACCGGTAATCATGTACCGGTAAATGCCTGTAACTAGAGTGCTTAACGGGTTCAACCCCATGTAAGTTTCCTGCTTTCATTGCTGTCTAAAATCAATCACAGTCAATATAAATTGTTATAAAAAATGTATCAACACCTTCTTCAATGTCAAAATGACACCAAATTTCTACAGAATACTACAAGTTAAATAAAAAATATGCAGTGTGAATTAAGTGTCTGCATTTACCTCCTTCCCATCATTGTTTACAAGCACCTTTAGCTGCAATCACAGCTCTTGGTTCGGCCATTAACATACTTTTACAATTCAACAATTCAATTCAGTTTATTTATGTAGCACCAAGTCACAACAGAAGTCATCTCAGCACTGCACAGAAACCGTCATATACATAAAAAGTAAGCTAATAACATTATTTATCTGAGGAGCAGACTGCCTTGAGTTTAGCTGTCACAGACTCTCATCCAAGTCAAGCTACAAATTCTCTTTTGGATTTAGATCTGGGCTTTGACACTGCCATAACACTGGGAACCCAGAGTGGTACAAGACCAGACAGGACAAGACTCGAGTAGGAAAATTAATAGTGTTTATTATTTACAGTGTACTATTTACAGGTGGTCATCTCTTAGAGGTCAGGTGGTGGCACAGATGTTAGGCTCAGATATTATCCACCAGATGACTCCAGAGATGCGAAATCAGGCAGGATAGGCAAGGCAAGTTGAACAGGCATGTGGCTGGAAGGCAAGGCACGGAAGACAGGGACCACATTCACGGCCAGATTCAGACTGGACATGAGTCAAGGAGGCAGGATGACTGCGGGCACAAGAACAAAGGTAAGTAACACTCGTTTATTAAACGATATACAGGCCAAAAGCATAATACCAAAAAGGGTACGATGCTCCAGTGATGAGTCACATTGCAAATAGTAGAGGGACCTCATCAGTTGGATGGCCAACAGCTGGTGGCAATCAGTGACCATCTTGGAGAAGGAGTCGCAGGTAGTGGAACTATTACAGTAACAACACCCCCCCCCCCCAAGAATCGCCCCCAGATGACCTGAGAGTACTTCTCGGGGAGAGCTCTGAAGAAGGCAGTGATGAGACTCAGATCTAGGATGAACAACGGTGGGATCTACGGCCTTTCTTCAGGTCCGTAACGCTCCTGGTCAACTAGGTACTGGAACCCCTGACCTCAGCATTGCATGTCTAGAATTGTCCTGACGCTGAAGGCCGGGTGGTTATCGATCAACTGGGCGGGTGGAGGGAGGTCTGCTTGAGGGCACAAAGGACTTAAAGATACAGGTATAACCTGGGACATGTGGAAAGTTGGATGGATTTTCATGGAGCTGGGTAGTTGAAGACACACTGCAGAGGGGTTTATGATCTTAGTGATGGGGAAAGGATCTATGAACCGGGGCACCATCTTTCTGGGTGTGTCCTTGAGATGGATGTCTTTGGTGGAGAGCCACACTTTCTGACCCACCTGATAGGATGGAGCTGAGGAGCGGTGATGATCGGCAAATCTTTTATTCTGGGCTGCGGTCCGCATTAATGCTGCCTTTGCCTGTCACCAGATTTGTCGACATTGGTGAAAGTGATGTTGAACCGACAGCACAAAGATGTTGGCATCTTGACTGGGGAAAAAGGATGGAATATAGCCAAGGGATATCTCGAAAGGGGACATGCCTGTGACTGATGATTTATGGATGTTGTAAGCCTACTCTACCCACACCAGGTGCTGGCTCCAGGCTGAGGGGTTTCTCTCAACGATGCAATTAAGAGTGGTCTGTAGCTCTTGATTACAACGCTCAGCCTGGCCATTGGATTGGGTGGTATCCTGGTGTGGGACTAGAGGATGCCCCTAGTGTTTTGCAGAAGGCTTGCCAGACCTAGGAAATAAATTGTGGGCCACAGTCCGAGACCACATTGGAAGGTATACCATGTATCCTAAACACATGCTGTATCAGCAGTTGGGTGGTCTCAAATGCAGGCGGGAGCTTAGGCAGGGGAACAAAGTAGGCTGCTTTGTTAAACCTGCCAATAATAGTTAGAATTGTGGTGTTATCTTCACTGGGATAGAAGCCCATGACAAAGTCCACTGAGATGTGTGACCAGGGATGGCTAGGGGTTGGCAAGGGTTTTAGCAGTCTGGCAGGTGGTTGGTTACCAAGGATGGGCCACCAGAAATGATTATTTATAAGGGAAAGCATGCGAGAAGTGCCAGGGTGACAGGAAAATGTATGGGTGTATAGCTAGTTCAATACCTTAGCCCTCATAACAGAGGGGACGAAAAGGGTTCCAGCAAGTCAGGTGCCTGGGTCAGGTTAATCTATTTGAGCCTCCCAAACCTCCTTTTTGATGTCCCATGTGAGGGCCCCCACCACACAAACCGAGGAATGATGATCTCTTCAGTTTCAGCGCTGTCTGGGGAAGAAAACTGCTGCGAGAGGGCATCAGGCTTGACGTTCTTTGAACCAGGTCTGAAGGTCAGAATATAATTGAAGCAGTTACAAAACAAAGACCAAAATGCCTGCATGGGAGTTAAATGCTTGGCATCCCCGAGCTAGGTGAGGTTCTTATGATCATTCCATATTAGAAAAGGGGTTACTGTACCCTCCAACCATTGATGCCCCTCTTTTAATGACAATTTAACAGCCAAAAGCTCACAATTCCCTACATCAGTTTTCTCTACTGGGGATAAACATCTGCAGAAAAATGCACAGGGATGGACATTATTATCCTCAGGGGACTGTTGAGAGAGGACAGCCCCACCCCTGAGTCTGAGGTGTCCGCCTCTAAAATAAATTGTCGCTTGAGATCGGGGTGACACAAAACTGGTGTAGAAGAGAATAGTACTTTGAGTTTGCTGAAGGCACCATCAGCTTCGGGGTTCCATTTAAAGGTTCTAGTAGTGGACGTGAGTTGAGAGAGGGGAGAGGCGATACGGTTGTAATCCTTAATGAACTACCTATAAAAGTTGGCAAACCCAAGGAAGCGTTGAAACTGCTTCAAAAAAGGTGTTCAATACAGGATCAACTGGACTTCATTTGTTGCAGAAAACGTTTCGACTTCTGTCCAGAAGTCTTTTTCAATTCTGAATGAATGGAAGCTGTGAGACCGTGAAGTTTTATACATGGGTGTGAGCAGCATGAACTCAGTGACATACAGGTAGTCCCCGAATTACGAGCGCTCTGATCTACGAGGTTCCAGACTTACGAGCTGGCGAATTTTTGGAAAAAACGCAAAAAATACTGAGTTTTCATGTGTTTTTTCACAACAGTTAGTTAGATAAACATATAGACACACGTTTCCGATCATTTTTATGCACTCATAAGCAGTTTTTGGATGAAAATAGAGTGTTTGTAGTCGCGCTAGCGAAACCGTTCCAATTTACGAGCGAATTTCCGGATTTACGAGAGACATGGCGGCCGTTCCAAATTACGAGATTTCCGGTTTACGAGCGCCTCGTTGTAACGGATCTCGCTCGTAAATCGGGGACTACCTGTACAATGTTGCTAAACATCTGGCTGGTATTTTAGCTCCTCTGGTTGGTAACACACCTCATCATATTAAAAACTCCATTGATTTCACCAACAAAGTTCAACATTTGAAGCTGACCCCGGGAGAAACTCTTGTATCATATGATGTGACTTCTCTGTTCACATGCATACCCATTTCTGAAGCAATAGAAACTGTCAAAAAAAGACTTCTACAGGACAAGGATTTGGACAAAAGGACCAACTTAACCCCAGACCACATCTGCACCCTGCTGGATCTCTGCCTCTCCACCACTTATTTCAAGTTCAATGACAGTTTTTACAGACAGAAGCACGGCTGTGCCATGGGATCTCCAGTGTCACCCATTGTTGCTAATCTTTACATGGAGGAAGTGGAACAGAGAGCCCTAAACTCCTATGAGGGGACAACTCCAAGCCATTGGTTCAGATACGTGGATGATACCTGTGTCAAAATCCAAGCCAGGGAGGTGGAAGCGTTCACCAGACACATTAACTCTGTTGATAACAACATCAAGTTCACCAGAGAGGATGCTAACGACAATAAGCTGCCTTTTTTGGACTGTTTGGTGCATATGGAGGGAGATGACAGTCTCAACATTGAAGTTTACAGAAAACCAACCCACACAGACCAATATCTCCTGTTCGACTCTCACCATCCACTGGAGCACAAACTTTCTGTCATCAGAACTTTACAGCATCGGGCAGAACACATCCCCACAAAGACAGAAGGGAAGGAAAAGGAACAGAAACACATCAAAAAATCTCTGCAAACATGTGGATATCCCAACTGGGCTTTTGTCAAGTCAGCAAGGAAATCTGTTAAACACAATAATGAACAGAAAAAGTCTAACAGACGGAAAAACATTGTCATTCCTTATGTTGCTGGAGTCTCAGAGAATTTCAGAAGGATTTTCAACAAACACAACATCCCAGTACATTTCAAACCTAGCAGGACGCTCAGACAGAGGCTGGTCCACCCTAAGGACCAAACCCCCACACACAAACAGAGTGGTGTGGTTTATGCAGTCCAGTGCAGCGAAGTCTGCTCAGACCGCTACATCGGAGAAACTAAGCAACCTATCCACAAAAGAATGTCCCAACACAGGAGAGCAACCTCCTCTGGACAAAACTCAGCTGTTCACCTCCACCTCACGGACAAGGGTCACTCATTTGAGGACCAGAATGTTCAAATTTTGGACCGAGAGCACAGATGGTTTGAGAGGGGGGTGAAGGAAGCTGTTTATGTTAAGAGAGAAAAACCTTCTCTTAACAGAGGAGGAGGTCTGAGATTTCAACTTTCTAAGACTTATAACTCAGTTTTGGATTTGATTCCGAAACGTTTTACACCGGATGGGAGCAGAGATGTCTTGTCTGTAAATTAGACTAACAAAGTTCTCTGAGTAGCCTCTGTTGTTGGTTGGGAGGTGTTTTTTGTCAATTTACATACAGTTTTGTGTCTTCTACCAGAGACCTCAAGGGAACCCCCTACTGTTAAGGTGTGATCTTTCAATTTACATGTATGTGTTACAAACCCCCTTCTGTTAAGCTGTGATGTGTTGTTTTGTCAATTTAAATAGAATGGGCATGTTATCTCAGGTATGTTGTGGGGTTATTTCAGTTTCCAATTTCATATGTTGGTGCGTGGCATGTCAGCCTGTATAAAACTTCTCGGTCTCACAGCTTCCATTCATTCAGAATTGAAAAAGACTTCTGGACAGAAGTCGAAACGTTTTCTGCAACAAATAAAGTCCAGTTGATCCTGTATTGAACGCCTTTTTTGATTTTATCATGTCCTGGACGACTGAGAATCTTCACCAGCATATTGAAGCTGCTTCATAGTTTCAGGGTCATGCCACTTTTCTACGGCCTTGTTCTTAACTGGGTCTGTTCTGTAACATCCCCTTTCAAATATGAAACCCAGAAATTATACTGAGGAGACATGGAATTCAGTTTTTTGCCTTTTACGAACAGTTGATTCTCATAAAGTCTCTGAATTACAGTCCTGACCCTCTTTATATGTTCATCCTTATCTTTAGAATAGATGAGGATGTCATCCAAATATACAAAGACAAAGTCACCAATAAAATCTCTGAGAACGTCATTTACCAGGGCTTGAAAAACGGCAGGGGCGTTGGTCAAACTGAATGACCAAATACTGTACTCCAAATGTCTGAGTGGGGTCCTAAAGTTGGTTGTTCACTCATCGCCCTTCTTTATTAAACTCGCTCGTATTAAACTTTATTCTTTATCTCTTTCTTAAACTGGACAGTCTGGGGCTGAACACCTCAATGTGTAACTGGCTGCTAGACTTCCTGACCGGGAGACCACAGACAGTACGGATCGGGAGTAACACATCTAGCACCATCACATTGAACACAGGGGCCCCACAAGGATGTGTGCTGAGCCCCCTTCTATTCACCCTGCTAACACACGACTGCACACCATCGTACAGCTCCAACCACTTCATCAAGTTTGCGGACGACACAACAGTGGTAGGTCTCATCAGCAACAACGATGAGACGGACTACAGGAACGAGGTGAGCCGCCTGGCCTTGTGGTGCGGACACAACAATCTCACTCTCAACGTGGAGAAGACAAAGGAGATTGTTGTGGACTTCAGGAAGAGGGATGCCCAACATGCCCCTCTGACCATCAACAGCACCGCAGTGGAGAGAGTAGACAGCACCAAGTTCCTGGGAGTGCACGTCTCAAAGGACCTGTCCTGGAGCAGGAACACTGCAGCACTGGCAAAGAAGGCTCACCAGCGTCTCTACTTTCTCCGCAAGCTGAAAAGGGCTGGAGCTTCAACCCCCATCATGAGCACCTTCTACAGAGGTGCCATAGAAAGTGTCCTGACCAGCTGCATCACTGTGTGGTTTGGTGCATGTACTGCATCCTGCCGCAAGAGCCTCCAGCGCATTGTGAGAGCAGCTGAGAAGATCGTGGGCACCTCCTTGCCCTCACTGCAGGACTTACACAGCAAACGCCTCACTCGGAAAGCCCACCGCATGGCAGGTGATCCCACACACCCACTACACAGCTGCTTCAGACTGCTGCCATCAGGGAGGAGACTGAGGAGCAGGGCCGGCCCAAGCCTCCATGGGGCCCTAAGCGAAATTTGTTTGGGGCCCTCTATTTCTGCAAATAATGTGGATTACTGCAATAAACAGTCAAATCAGATCATTCACCCACCTAACATAAACTCATTGCAACTCTGACAGCCCTGTTTACATTATACTATATGTATCATCCAGTGCAGGGGCGTCAAACTCATTTTTATTCTGGGCCACATCAAGATCATGAATGTCCCCAAAAGGCAGGACACGGCAGAATGTATTGATAAAGCGACCGATTAACAAACTGGTAAAATATAACTTTCTCTGCATTCAATGACTACAGGTACTTCTAAAAAAATATATTTTATGTTTGAGTAATTTGGCATTATAAACACAAAAACTGATTTGATTTGACAAAGTAATACTGAAGCACACAACTGATATCTTGAAGTTCTGTCTCTGTGGAGTCATAGAAATGGTTATGGCGGGCCGGATTTGGCCCACAGACCTTGAGGTTGACACATGTGATCTTGTTGAAAATGTGGTACTAAAAGTAACAAAAGAAAGAAGAACTCCAACCCCAACTCAGGACAATATTATGTTCATTAAATGTTTAATGTTTTAGTTTTAGAGTTGGTGTAAATTTTCATACTCTTATACCACTATGCAAAAAACTCAGGACAGTGTTAGGTTTACTATTTTATGCTTATGTCTATTATTATATGTTTCAGTGTTTCAATGTTTAGATGTTTACTGTTGCACCGAGGGACTGAGAGAAACGCAATTTCGGTCCTGTGTATGTCCTGTACAGTACATATTGCAGATCTGACAATAAAGTTGACTTTGACTTTGACTTGACTTTGACTTTGAAGAAGAAAAAAACAAGTATGCAATTTTACAGCAAAAGTGTTGTCTGGTTTATTATCTTTGGTTTTAAAGAACTGCAACAGTAATGTTCAGAAGTAATGTTTAGTGTAAGATGAACAACAAACAACAGATAAAATAAGTTAGATGCATAAAAATAAATTAAATTGGGCAAAAACAGATAAAATAAAATACCAAATATCAAGGAAATCCTTAAGATAGAATTTTATTGATCCACAGGAAATTGTTGTGCCAGAGTGCTTTAAATAATGTAAATTAACAATTACTTGAAACCACATAAAATGGTTAAAAAAGTCATTTAAAGCTTAATAATTAGTTCTTAACTATGTAAATGTATGCAATAAATCGCAAAAGCTGAACTTACAATATTAAATAGAATCATATTGAAATCATTACCCTAAAAATTTAATTCCACTTAGGGGCCCCCCTAGTGGCCCCGGGGCCCTAAGCAGCCGCTTAGTTCGCTTATGCCTTGGGCCGGCCCTGCTGAGGAGTCTCCAGGCTCGAACCAGCAGACTGAGAGACAGCTCTGTTCATCAGGCAGTCAGAATGCTAAACACTCTGCCTGCTCTGCCTCCCCTCCCATTTGAACTGCCTTAACACTAAAACTTTCTCACATATTATCACTCAACACAAAGTTTTTAACACTAGACTCTGTGTCACCAAACGGGTTTTCACTAAACTCTCGGTCATGTGCTCATACAGTTTGCACTACTTCTCATACTTGCACTAATGTCTGTATTACATCACTGCCTATAATCATAATACTGTTTACATTCTCTGTTTACATTTATTAATACTGTTTACTTTTATTACTACTGCTTACATGTAATTACTACTGTTTACATTTATTTACACTACTCTAATATCTACACCACTGCTGGTACATATACAGTGTGCTCTGAACGGTCTTATTTAGGGATGCCCAATGTGCCTTACTGCATATGCCACTTTTTGCCTCTACAACAACATCAACTACTACCTCATACATATACTGTGTACATTGACTCATACGCTGCTTTGCCACTTTGCAAATGTCAATGCTAGAAACCTTTAGTTTATTTTAGTTATACTTTTTATACTCTTTTTTTATACCACTATGCAAAAAAAAACTCAGGACAGTGTTAGTTTTACTATTTTATGCTTATGTCTATTATTATATGTTTCAGTGTTTCAATGTTTAGATGTTTACTGTTGCACCGAGGGACTGAGAGAAACGCAATTTCGGTCCTGTGTATGTCCTGCACTGTACATATTGCAGATCTGACAATAAAGTTGACTTTGACTTTGACTTTGACTTTATACAAACTAGATGGTATGCGTTTCTGAAGTCTAATTTTAGGTTGATTGGTAACTCTAAAATTGACCCTGGGTGTGAGTGAAACAGGTCCCTCTTGTAAATGAGTCCCCGTGGCTCAACGAGGATAGCCTGTATAAATAAAGGTTGAATGAATTAATGAATTAATGAATTTTGTGAAGATAGTAGCAGACTGCAGCTGTTCGTGAATGGAGTTGATGAGAGGGAGTGGATACTTGTTTTTAATAGTTATGTGATTGAGTCCCCGGTAGTCAATACATGGATGGAGAGTTTTGTCTTTCTTGGACATGAAGAAGAAGCCGGCCCCCACAGGAGAGGTGGAAGGGCGAATAATGCCAGAGGCAAGGGACTCTTTTATGTACTTCCTCATGGACTCCCTTTCGGGTCCGGAGAGATTGTACAACCGACTGGCAAGTAAAGGAGAACCGGGGATGAGGTCGATCGCACAATCATACGGACAGTGAGGAGGAAGTGACAGGGCTCGTTACTAAATACAGGGGCAAGATAATGATAAATGGGGGGAACATTAGAAATGTTGGTTTCCTCGAGGGGAGTATTTTCAATATGTTGATTAGTGACTGCAGAGTGTAAACAGTACTTCAGGCGTCTATCACTCCATTTTGCATTTCTTCCTAGTTTCCAATTAATGTGTGGGTTGTGCTCCTTGAGCCACAGGTAACCTAAAATTTGTTGGGTGTTGGGGGACTCAAATATGAAGAAATCATTACTCTCATGATGATTTCCCGAAATGATTAAATGTAAATTTGTGGTCTCCATTTGGGCTAAGGTTTCAACTGTAACTCCAGCAATGGAAACGAGAGGAATCTCATGAGTAGGCAAGAATAGTTTCTTTAACCAGATTCAGACTGACTAAGTTTTGTTCCGCACCAGAATAAACTTCAGCAGACACAGGGAAGTGATCTTGATTTATTCGAATAATTGTGAGAAGCAAAAGTCTGCATGTGGGAGAGAGAGCTGAAGTGCCTACCAGTATCTTTCTCTTTACTGGCGGGCATTTTCGTATCCCCCGAAATGGGCAGTTTACGAAGTAATGGTCAGACCTGCCAAAGTAAACGCAAGAATTAGAATCCTTGTATTTATGTCTCTCTTCAGGTGTCAAACAAGTTTGTCCAATCTGCATCGGTTCGGGTTCAGGAAGAGTAGGCAACTGTTTAACTGGAACTGTAGAAAAAGCGGGATGGACGGAAACGACTTGTTCCTGGTTCTTGTAGTTCGCTATCAGGTGCTTGTAGGCACGAGGCTCACCTGGTGTCATGAACCCGGAAGTGAAGTGATTGTGGGAAGTGTAGTCCCACTCTCTCCTTCATTCCCGGAAGTGTTCATCAAGCTGCCGGGTCAATCAGCTCGTCAAAACTCTCAGGCTTGTCTCGTGCAGCTATCTGGTCCTTAATAGGGTCAGAATGTAAGAAGGTACCTTGTAGAGCCAATTTCGTTCCACCCTGTTTGAGCGGCAAGGATGCGGAATTCGAAGGTGTACTCAGCCACTGGACGTCGGCCCTGACGTAAACAAAGGAGTCATTTTACGGCGTTGAGCTTCTGCAGAGGATGGTCGAAGATTCGGCGAAACTACTTTAACAAGGTATCAAATTATACAAAATCCAGATCATGAAACGTTAGAAAGAAATTAGCCTACCAAAGTGTGTCACCT